>JAEQBA010003878.1:24359-36515 GCA_019434445.1 Phalangium opilio | reverse complement strand
CGAAAGGTTGGTGGTTCGAGCCCACCCGGGAGCGGTGTTGTGGGGTCTCAGATGTAGCGTGAAAAGTCATAACTTTTCCACAATACCTGACAACCATTTAATTTCTGAGCTTCCGTGGCGCAATGGTTAGCGCGTTTAGCTGTTAACCGAAAGGTTGGTGGTTCGAGCCCACCGGGAGCGGTGTTGTGGGGTCTCAGATGTAGCGTAAAAAGTCATAACTTTTCCACAATACCTGACAACCATTTATTTCTGGGCTTCCGTGGCTCAATGGTTAGCGCGTTCGGCTGTTAACGAAAGGTTGGTGGTTCGAGCCCACCCGGGAGCGGTGTTTTGGGATCTCAAATGTAACGTAAAAAGCCAAGTTTTTCCACAATACCTGACGACCATTTAATTTTGGGCTTCCGTGGCGCAATGGTTAGCGCGTTCGGCTGTTAACGAAAGGTTGGTGGTTCGAGCCCACCGGGAGCGGTGTTTTGGGGTCTCAAATGTAACGTAAAAAGTCAAAGTTTTTCCACAATACCTGACGACCATTTAATTTTTGGGCTTCCGTGGCGCAATGGTTAGCGCGTTCGGCTGTTAACCGAAAGGTTGGTGGTTCGAGCCCACCCGGGAGCGTTGTTGTGGGGTCTCAGATGTAGCGTAAAAAGTCAAACTTTTCCACAATACCTGACAACCATTTAATTTCTGAGCTTCCGTGGCGCAATGGTTAACGCGTTTAGCTGTTAACCGAAAGGTTGGTGGTTCGAGCCCACCGAGAGAGGTGTTGTGGGGTCTCAGATGTAGCGTGAAAAGTCATAACTTTTCCACAATACCTGACAACCATTTAATTTCTGAGCTTCCGTGGCTCAATGGTTAGCGCGTTCGGCTGTTAACCGAAAGGTTGGTGGTTCGAGCCCATCCGGGAGCGGTGTTGTGAGGTCTCAGATGTGACGTAAAAAGTCAAAGTTTTTCCACAATACCTGACGAACATTTAATTTTTGGGCTTCCGTTGCGCAATGGTTAGCGCGTTTAGATGTTAACCGAAAGGTTGGTCGTTCGAGCCCACCCGGGAGAGGTGTTGTGGGGTCTCAGATGTAGCGTGAAAAGTCATAACTTTTCCACAATACCTGACAACCATTTAATTTCTGAGCTTCCGTGGCTCAATGGTTAGCGCGTTCGGCTGTTAACTAATAGGTTGGTGGTTCGAGCCCACCCGGGAGCGGTGTTTTGGATCTCAAATGTAACGTAAAAAGCCAAAGTTTTTCCACAATACCTGACGACCATTTAATTTTTGGGCTTCCGTGGCGCAATGGTTAGCGCGTTCGGCTGTTAACCGAAAGGTTGGTGGTTCGAGCCCACCCGGGAGCGGTGTTTTGGGATCTCAAATGTAACGTAAAAAGCCAAGGTTTTTCCACAATACCTGACGACCATTTAATTTTTGGGCTTCCGTGGCGCAATGGTTAGCGCGTTCGGCTGTTAACCGAAAGGTTGGTGGTTCGAGCCCACCCGGGAGAGGTGTTGTGGGGTCTCAGATGTAGCGTGAAAAGTCAAAACTTTTCCACAATACCTGACAACCATTTAATTTCTGAGCTTCCGTGGCGCAATGGTTAACGCGTTTAGCTGTTAACCGAAAGGTTGGTGGTTCGAGCCCACCCGGGAGAGGTGTTGTGGGGTCTCAGATGTAGCGTGAAAAGTCATAACTTTTCCACAATACCTGACAACCATTTAATTTCTGAGCTTCCGTGGCGCAATGGTTAGCGCGTTCGGCTGTTAACCGAAAGGTTGGTGGTTCGAGCCCATCCGGGAGCGGTGTTGTGAGGTCTCAGATGTGACGTAAAAAGTCAAAGTTTTTCCACAATACCTGACGAACATTTAATTTTTGGGCTTCCGTTGCGCAATGGTTAGCGCGTTTAGCTGTTAACCGAAAGGTTGGTGGTTCGAGCCCACCCGGGAGAGGTGTTGTGGGGTCTCAGATGTAGCGTGAAAAGTCATAACTTTTCCACAATACCTGACAACCATTTAATTTCTGAGCTTCCGTGGCTCAATGGTTAGCGCGTTCGGCTGTTAACCGATAGGTTGGTGGTTCGAGCCCACCCGGGAGCGGTGTTTTGGGATCTCAAATGTAACGTAAAAAGCCAAAGTTTTTCCACAATACCTGACGACCATTTAATTTTGGGCTTCCGTGGCGCAATGGTTAGCGCGTTCGGCTGTTAACCGAAAGGTTGGTGGTTCGAGCCCACCCGGGAGCGGTGTTTGGGATCTCAAATGTAACGTAAAAAGCCAAAGTTTTTCCACAATACCTGACGACCATTTAATTTTTGGGCTTCCGTGGCGCAATGGTTAGCGCGTTCGGCTGTTAACCGAAAGGTTGGTGGTTCGAGCCCATCCGGGAGCGGTGTTGTGAGGTCTCAGATGTAGCGTGAAAAGTCATATCTTTTCCACAATACCTGACAACCATTTAATTTCTGAGCTTCCGTGGCGCAATGGTTAGCGCGTTCGGCTGTTAACCGAAAGGTTGGTGGTTCGAGCCCACCCGGGAGCGGTGTTGTGGGGTCTCAGATGTAGCGTGAAAAGTCATATCTTTTCCACAATACCTGACAACCATTTAATTTCTGAGCTTCCGTGGCGCAATGGTTAGCGCGTTCGGCTGTTAACCGAAAGGTTGGTGGTTCGAGCCCACCCGGGAGCGGTGTTTTGGGGTGTCAGATGTAGCGTGAAAAGTCATAACTTTTCCACAATACCTGACAACCATTTAATTTCTGAGCTTCCGTGGCTCAATGGTTAACGCGTTTAGCTGTTAACCGAAAGGTTGGTCGTTCGAGCCCACCCGGGAGAGGTGTTGTGGGGTCTCAGATGTAGCGTGAAAAGTCATAACTTTTCCACAATACCTGACAACCATTTAATTTCTGAGCTTCCGTGGCTCAATGGTTAGCGCGTTCGGCTGTTAACTAATAGGTTGGTGGTTCGAGCCCACCATGGAGCGGTGTTTTGGGATCTCAAATGTAACGTAAAAAGCCAAAGTTTTTCCACAATACCTGACGACCATTTAATTTTTGGGCTTCCGTGGCGCAATGGTTAGCGCGTTCGGCTGTTAACCGAAAGGTTGGTGGTTCGAGCCCACCCGGGAGCGGTGTTTTGGGATCTCAAATGTAACGTAAAAAGCCAAGGTTTTTCCACAATACCTGACGACCATTTAATTTCTGGGCTTCCGTGGCGCAATGGTTAGCGCGTTCGGCTGTTAACCGAAAGGTTGGTGGTTCGAGCCCACCCGGGAGCGGTGTTGTGGGGTCTCAGATGTAGCGTGAAAAGTCATAACTTTTCCACAATACCTGACAACCATTTAATTTCTGAGCTTCCGTGGCTCAATGGTTAACGCGTTTAGATGTTAACCGAAAGGTTGGTCGTTCGAGCCCACCCGGGAGAGGTGTTGTGGGGTCTCAGATGTAGCGTGAAAAGTCATAACTTTTCCACAATACCTGACAACCATTTAATTTCTGAGCTTCCGTGGTTCAATGGTTAGCGCGTTCGGCTGTTAACCGAAAGGTTGGTGGTTCGAGCCCATCCGGGAGCGGTGTTGTGAGGTTTCAGATGTGACGTAAAAAGTCAAAGTTTTTCCACAATACCTGACGAACATTTAATTTTTGGGCTTCCGTTGCGCAATGGTTAACGCGTTTAGATGTTAACCGAAAGGTTGGTCGTTCGAGCCCACCCGGGAGAGGTGTTGTGGGGTCTCAGATGTAGCGTGAAAAGTCATAACTTTTCCACAATACCTGACAACCATTTAATTTCTGAGCTTCCGTGGCTCAATGGTTAGCGCGTTCGGCTGTTAACTTATAGGTTGGTGGTTCGAGCCCACCCGGGAGCGGTGTTTTGGGATCTCAAATGTAACGTAAAAAGCCAAAGTTTTTCCACAATACCTGACGACCATTTAGTTTTTGGGCTTCCGTGGCGCAATGGTTAGCGCGTTCGGCTGTTAACCGAAAGGTTGGTGGTTCGAGCCCACCCGGGAGCGGTGTTTTGGGATCTCAAATGTAACGTAAAAAGCCAAAGTTTTTCCACAATACCTGACGACCATTTAATTTTTGGGCTTCCGTGACGCAATGGTTAGCGCGTTCGGCTGTTAACCGAAAGGTTGGTGGTTCGAGCCCATCCGGGAGCGGTGTTGTGAGGTCTCAGATGTGACGTAAAAAGTCAAAGTTTTTCCACAATACCTGACGAACATTTAATTTTTGGGCTTCCGTTGCGCAATGGTTAACGCGTTTAGATGTTAACCGAAAGGTTGGTCGTTCGAGCCCACCCGGGAGAGGTGTTGTGGGGTCTCAGATGTAGCGTGGAAAGTCATAACTTTTCCACAATACCTGACGACCATTTAATTTTTGGGCTTCCGTGGCGCAATGGTTAGCGCGTTCGGCTGTTAACCGAAAGGTTGGTGGTTCGAGCCCATCCGGGAGCGGTGTTGTGGGGTCTCAGATGTAGCGTGAAAAGTCATAACTTTTCCACAATACCTGACAACCATTTAATTTCTGAGCTTCCGTGGCTCAATGGTTAACGCGTTTAAATGTTAACCGAAAGGTTGGTGGTTCGAGCCCACCCGGGAGAGGTGTTGTGGGGTCTCAGATGTAGCGTGAAAAGTCATAACTTTTCCACAATACCTGACAACCATTTAATTTCTGAGCTTCCGTGGCTCAATGGTTAGCGCGTTCGGCTGTTAACTAATAGGTTGGTGGTTCGAGCCCACCCGGGAGCGGTGTTTTGGGATCTCAAATGTAACGTAAAAAGCCAAAGTTTTTCCACAATACCTGACGAACATTTAATTTTTGGGCTTCCGTTGCGCAATGGTTAACGCGTTTAGATGTTAACCGAAAGGTTGGTCGTTCGAGCCCACCCGGGAGAGGTGTTGTGGGGTCTCAGATGTAGCGTGAAAAGTCATAACTTTTCCACAATACCTGACAACCATTTAATTTCTGAGCTTCCGTGGCGCAATGGTTAGCGCGTTCGGCTGTTAACCGAAAGGTTGGTGGTTCGAGCCCATCCGGGAGCGGTGTTGTGAGGTTTCAGATGTGACGTAAAAGGTCAAAGTTTTTCCACAATACCTGACGAACATTTAATTTTTGGGCTTCCGTTGCGCAATGGTTAACGCGTTTAGATGTTAACCGAAAGGTTGGTCGTTCGAGCCCACCCGGGAGAGGTGTTGTGGGGTCTCAGATGTAGCGTGAAAAGTCATAACTTTTCCACAATACCTGACAACCATTTAATTTCTGAGCTTCCGTGGCTCAATGGTTAGCGCGTTCGGCTGTTAACTAATAGGTTGGTGGTTCGAGCCCACCCGGGAGCGGTGTTTTGGGATCTCAAATGTAACGTAAAAAGCCAAAGTTTTTCCACAATACCTGACGACCATTTAGTTTTTGGGCTTCCGTGGCGCAATGGTTAGCGCGTTCGGCTGTTAACCGAAAGGTTGGTGGTTCGAGCCCACCCGGGAGCGGTGTTTTGGGATCTCAAATGTAACGTAAAAAGCCAAAGTTTTTCCACAATACCTGACGACCATATAATTTTTGGGCTTCCGTGACGCAATGGTTAGCGCGTTCGGCTGTTAACCGAAAGGTTGGTGGTTCGAGCCCATCCGGGAGCGGTGTTGTGAGGTCTCAGATGTGACGTAAAAAGTCAAAGTTTTTCCACAATACCTGACGAACATTTAATTTTTGGGCTTCCGTTGCGCAATGGTTAACGCGTTTAGATGTTAACCGAAAGGTTGGTCGTTCGAGCCCACCCGGGAGAGGTGTTGTGGGGTCTCAGATGTAGCGTGAAAAGTCATAACGTTTCCACAATACCTGACGACCATTTAATTTTTGGGCTTCCGTGGCGCAATGGTTAGCGCGTTCGGCTGTTAACCGAAAGGTTGGTGGTTCGAGCCCACCCGGGAGAGGTGTTGTGGGGTGTCAGATGTAGCGTGAAAAGTCATAACTTTTCCACAATACCTGACAACCATTTAATTTCTGAGCTTCCGTGGTTCAATGGTTAGCGCGTTCAGCTGTTAACCGAAAGGTTGGTGGTTCGAGCCCACCCGGGAGAGGTGTTGTGGGGTCTCAGATGTAGCGTGAAAAGTCATAACTTTTCCACAATACCTGACAACCATTTAATTTCTGAGCTTCCGTGGTTCAATGGTTAGCGCGTTCGGCTGTTAACCGAAAGGTTGGTGGTTCGAGCCCATCCGGGAGCGGTGTTGTGAGGTTTCAGATGTGACGTAAAAAGTCAAAGTTTTTCCACAATACCTGACGAACATTTAATTTTTGGGCTTCCGTTGCGCAATGGTTAACGCGTTTAGATGTTAACCGAAAGGTTGGTCGTTCGAGCCCACCCGGGAGAGGTGTTGTGGGGTCTCAGATGTAGCGTGAAAAGCCATATCTTTTCCACAATACGTGACAACCATTTAATTTCTGAGCTTCCGTGGCTCAATGGTTAGCGCGTTCGGCTGTTAACTATTCTAAGGGAGCGGTAGCTCCCTTAGATATGGCCTGATGACGGCTTTAATGTATAAGGAAGGTTTTTGGATTGGTTTTAACTTTTTTCGTATTAAGTTTATTGTTTCGAAATTTTTCTACTGAACTAAAATCCGGGCCCTTAATATGTGGTAAAAATTTCAAGATGATCCACCTAATAGTTTATTTTATAAAGCATAAAGTTGCTAAGGGTGGTTTTCATTTCCATAAAATTAATCACAGATTTTGGCGAAAAACTAGAGAATCTCCATAGAAATAACATGGGAAATTTTCCAAACTTACCCATTTTGTAACTACCCTTACAAAAATAACTATACGTTTGATAGATTTGAAAACGGTCTTAAATGAAAGCCCCATTTTTAAAGTGGGCGCCAATTTTTGTTTCATTAAGAAAAACAAAGTTTAAGTATTGTTTTTAATAGTTTTAAGTACCTGCTCCGAATTACGTGGTTTACCTTTAAACTGTGGAACTTAAGACTTTTTGCTTGGGTTAAGTAATAAGGAATGTCATTCTAGGACTTACGTCGTTTTACTGCGGATAATCAAATTTGTAGGGCAATTAGCTAGCTTAATTGTCATTATAACTATTGCGCGTCCAACTAATTTAGTTGCGAAGTACAGATTAAACTTAATTAAACAAAATAAGCAATTAAAGATAATTACCCATTATAGGTAATTAAATTTTTACACGAGTCTAAACTATAACATCTGTTTGTGTACAAGTCTACGGAATCTGTTTAAGCGCAGACCTACAAAATATTTTTGTGCAAAGGAGTATAAATTCTCTTTGTGCAGAGGCCTATGCAATCATTTCGTGCAGAGGCCTATGCAATCATTTCGTGCACAGGCCTATGGAATATTGTTTTACACAGCCTCTGGAATATTGTTTTACACAGGTCTACGGAATGTTTTTGTGCAAATCTGCATGGAATCCTTTTGAGTATAGGAGTATGGAATCTTCTGTGCACACAAGTCTGAAGAATCTTTATGTGCACACAAGTCTGAAGAATCATTAAGTGCACACAAGTCTGAAGAATCTTTATGTGCACACAAGTCTGAAGAATCTTTATGTGCACACAAGTCTGAAGAATCATTATGTGCACACACAAGTCTGAAGAATCTTTATGTGTCCAAGTGAAAAATCTTTATTTGCACAGGTCTACGACTTCTGTTTGTGCACAGGTCTACGACATCTGTTTGTTCACAGGTCTACGACCTCTGTTTGTGCACAGGTCTATGGAATCTGATTTGCTCATTTCTATGACATCTCTTTTTGCGCAAGTCAATAACATTTGTTTATGCTCAAGTCTAAAACATCTCTTTTTGCGCAAGTCAATAACATTTGTTTATGCTCAAGTCTAAAAAATCTGTTTGTACACAAGCCTAAAACATCTGTTTGTGCACAAGTCTAAAACATCTGTTTGTACACAAGACTAAAACATCTGTTTGTGCACAAGTCTATTCCATCTGTTTGTGCACAAGTATAAAGCATCTGTTTGTGCACAAGTCTAAATCATCTGTTTGTGAACAAGTCTATAACACCTGTTTGTGATCAATTCTATAACACCTGCTTGTGAACAAGTCTATAACACCTATGTGTGAACAAGTCTATATCATCTCTTTGTGCACAAGTCTATAACATCTGTTTATTCACAAGTCTATGACATCTGTTTGTGCACACGCGAGTGACTTCTGTCTGAGCAAAGGTCTACGGAATATTTTTGAGCACGGGTCTACGTATTATTTTTGTGCAAATGGGTATGGAATCTTTTTGAGCATAAGGGTTTGAAATCTGTTTGAGCATAGGGGCATTGAAAATGTTTGTGCATAACTCTATGGAATCTGATGTGCACATGTCTATAACATCTCTTTTTGCGCAAGTCTGCGACATTTCTTTGTACACAAGTCTGTGATTCTATTTGTGCACAAGTGTACGAAATATTTTTATGCATTGGTGTACGGAATATTTTTATGCACAATTGTACGGAAATTTTTGTGCATAGGTGTACGAACTGTTTCGTTCACAGCTGTACGGAATATTTTTGTGCATAGGTGTACGGAATATTTTTGTGCATAGGTGTATGGAATATTATGGTGAAAATGGATTTGGAGTATTTTTGTGCACAGGTGTACGGAATATTTTTGTGAAAATGGATACCGAATAATTTTGTGCACAGGTGTACGTGATAGTTTTGTGCACAGGTGAACGTGATATTTTTGTGCAAATGGGTAAGGAACATTTTTGAGCATAGGGATATGGAATGTTTTTGTGCAGAGGTCCATGGATTATTTTTGTGTACAGGTATATGGAATGTTTTTGTGCAGAAGTCCGTGGAATATTTTTGTGTATGACTCATGTTTGTGCACAAATCTATAGAATGTTTTGTACACCGGTCTAGGACATATGATTGTGCACAAGTCTATGGCATCAGTTTGTGCAAAAGTCTTAGGTATGTGTTTTTTTGCACAAATATTTGACATCTATTTTTGCACAAGTCTATGGTATCTGTGTGTACAGGTCTACAAAATATGTTTGTGCACAAGTCTGAAGAATCTTTATGTGCACAAGTCTACGGAATCTCTTGTGCAAATGTCGATGACATCTCTTTTTGAGGAAGTATGAAATCAGTTTTTTACACAAGCATATGACATCTGTTTGTGCACAAGTCTATAACATCGGATTGTGCAAAACCGTGTGACTTCTGTTTGTGTACAAGTCTGTGGAATCTATTTGTGCACGAGTCTACGTAATATATTTGTGCGCAAATCTATGGAATCTGTTTATGCGCTAGTCTACGGCATCTGTTTGTGCACGGGTCTACGGAAAATGTTTGTGCAAATGGGTGTGGAATATTTTTGAGCATATAGGGTATGGAATGTTTCTGAACAGGTCCAAGGCATGTTTTTGTGCACAGGTCCATGGAATATTTTTGTACACAGGTCTATGTCACATGTTTATACAAAAGCCAATAGAATATTTTGTGCATAGGTCAATGGAATCGTTTTGTGCACAGCACAGTTTTATGAAATATTTTGTGCGCAGGTCTAGGGAATATTTCTGTGCAAATGGTTATGGAATAGTTTTGTGCTATGGGTATGAAATCTTTATGTACACAGGTCTATGGAATCTTTATGTACACAAGCATATATAATTTTGTGCACAGTTCCATGAAATATTTTGTGCACAGGTCTATGGAAACTTGATGTGCACAAGTCTATAGAATGTTTTTGTGCACATGTCTATGACTTCTGTTTGTGCACAAAACTATGGAATCTGGTTTGAACATGTCTATGACATCTGTTGTGCACAAGCCTGTGACTTCCACTTGTGTACAAGTCTACGCAATTTGTTTGTGCACATGGCTACGGAATCTGTGCACAGATCTCCGGAATCTGTTTGTACACAGGCCTACGGCATCTGTTTGTGCACAGGTTTACGGAATCTGTTTCTTTACAGGTGTACGGCATCTGTTTGTGCACAGGCCTACGGCATATTTTTTTGAGCACAGGTCTAGGGAATCTTTTGTGCACTGTTTTATGGAATCTCTTTGGGCACAGGTCTATGGAATCGTTTTGTTCAAATGGGTATGGAATCGTTTCGTGCAAATGGATATGAAATTGTTTTGAGCAAATGGGTATGGAATCTTTATGGAAACAGGTCTATGACTTCTGTTTGTAAACAAGTCTAAGACTTCTGTTTGTAAACAAGTCTAAGACTTCTGTTTTTGCACTAGTCCGTGGATTCTGATGTGCACATATCCTTGACATCTCTTACTGCGCAAGTCTATGATGTATTTTTTTGTGCAAGTCTATGACATCTGTTTGTGCACAACCCTGTGACTTCCGTTTGTGTCCAAGTATCCGGAATCTGTTTGTGCACATGTCTACGGTATCTGTTTGTGCACATGTCTACGGTATCTGTTTGTGCACAGGTCTACGGAATATTTTTGTGCACAAGCCTACTGAATCGGTTTGTGCAGAGGGCCAAGGAATCTGTCTTTGCAAAGGCCACTGCATCTGTTTGTGCACAGGTCTAAAGAACATTTTTCTGCAAATGGATACGGGATATTTTTGTGCAAATGGATATGCAGTACTTTTGTGCACTGGTGTACGAGATATTCTTGAGCATATTTTTGAGCATAGGGGTATGGAATGTTTTTGTGCAGAGGTCCATGGAATCGTTTTGTGTACAGGTATATAACATCTCTTTTTGCACAAGTTTATGACATCTGTTTGTGCGTAAGTCTATGACATAATTTTGTGCGCAAGTCTATGACATCAGTTTGTGCTCAATTCTAAGGGATCTGTTTGTGCACAATTCTAAGGGATCTGTTTGTGCACAAGTCTACGGGATCTGTTTGTACACAATTATATGACATGTGTTTTCACAAGTCTATGTTATCTACGAAATATGTTTGTGCACTCAGGGTGACCACAAATAACCTTGTAATAGTTATAGGAAAATAGGAAATTTACAATTGATTTACAGGAAATTATAGGAGACTAGCTGTTACCCGCGGCATCGCTTGAGTGTAGTAAGAACTTCCATCAAGTATGGGTACATTTTACTGATTCGACTAATATTTTTGTAGCATCCTAGGAGCGAAGGCACTCGGCGTCGCCCATCAGCTCGTCGGGACATTTTTATTACTTTACACGCAGACATTCTATAAAGAAAGGTTTTTAAATATCTGGCCGCCATTTAAAATGATGGCAACAAATCGATCCCGAAAGACCAAGACCCGTCTATAGGTTAAAGGAATCCAGTGTACTAAATATTTGTGAAATCGGTTGAAACTCACGGACTTTCTTACAAAGAGAAGATTTGTTACATTTCTGGGCGCCATTTATGAAGATGGCGGCGGATTGGAAAAATCTTTCTTAGTACGCGCCTACTACTTACGAGTAACGTTCCTCCAAATTTTCAGCCTTCTGGGGCCAGCGGTTTGGGCTGGGCGATGATTATCAGTCAGTCTGTCAGTCAGTCAGGACTTTGATTTATATAGATATAGGTGTATAATTAAAAAACAGGAAAAGACAAGAGAACTACTCTTGAAAAAATAGCAAAATATAGGTTGCAAATGCTTTGAAAGTAATAAGACAAGATTTACAAAGGAGCTTTGGTTTAATTATAACCATAATTTCGTAAGATATGTTACATAAATTTGTCACTGGAAACTGAGAGCTTGTCTCGAAGTGACGTAAATGAAACGTCATAGATTCTCGTAAAGCGACGCCTGATGAGGCCCTGTCAAAGGCTTAGTACAGACTAAATAGGAAGATGGAGTAGAGAATCGTGTGTAGTCAATTCTCGCGTCGTTCTCGAACTAGCTCTCATAAGTCTCTAGCATTTCGAAATATAGGAAGTGTCATACTTATGGAACGTAATCTTAGAAACATATGCTATAACTTTAAAACATCACAGACTTCCCTGACAAATATTTTTAGAGGCTTCCATAGCTTTGGTGATATATAACAAAACCAAAAGTGAGAGCGCACAAAATATCTACAATTTCAAAAAATAGGAAATATAGGAAAATTATCGAAATTATAGGAACTAATAGAAAGACATCCGAAAATAGGAAAAAATTATAAAATTTAGGAAATGTGGCACCCAGCGCAGGTCTATGGAATATGTTTGTGCACAGTGTATAGATTTTTTGTACACAGTCTACGTAAT
>JAEQBA010003878.1:0-23330 GCA_019434445.1 Phalangium opilio | reverse complement strand
CCCCCGTTTCCAGCCAGATCCAAACTTTTCACATCATCGTCACTAAGAAAAAAGAGAAACACTTAGTTACCACCCGGGAATAAATCTTACTCCAATTCAGAGCAAAAAATACTAATTTAAACTATTCAGAAATAATAATACCTTTAAAATTCTTAGGAACCTGTAGGCTTGTAAGCCTAGTTTCTAAGACATTTCTGTTGGCAGTATTTAAGCTGTCAAGAGTTTAAAAATGAAATTATGGATGCTCTAATGAAGTTTATATTTGCGCCTTCGATGTAGTCTTTTTTATCAAGAGAGTGCGTAGAGACGGGACAATGTATCCCAAATACCAAGGGTTGCCTACCCCCTCGTATGTCTCAATACTAAGGGTTGCCTACCCCCCTCGTATGTCCCAATACTAAGGGTTGCCTACCCCCTCGTATGTCCCAATACTAAGGGTTACCTACCCCCTTGTATGTCCCAATACTAAGGTTACCTACCCCCTTGTATGTCCTAATACTAAGGGTTCCTACCCCTGTATGTCCCAATACTAAGGGTTCCTACCCCCTTGTATGTCCCAATACTAAGGGTTGCCAACCCCCTTGTATGTCCCAATACTAAGGGTTGCCGACCCCCTTCGATGTCCCAATACTTAGGGTTCCTACCCCCTTGTATGTCCCAATACTAAGGGTTGCCAACCCCCTTGTATGTCCCAATACTAAGCGTTATCTACCCCCTTTGTATGTCCCAATACTAAGCGTTGTCTACCCCCTTGTATGTCCCAAATACCAGGGTTGACTACCCCTTTTTTACATCGAAAAGGTCTATTACATAATCATAGTTTTGCCTACATTATCCTTTGTCTATTCAACCTTTCTGACTTACGTTGTTTTAGCTTAACCCTTTACAGTTATAATGGAATCTCTAAGCGCGCGGCGTTGGGCCTTCGGGTCCCGATGTCGTTAAATTGATCCTCTCAGCCCAAGTTGAGTCGAGCTGGGAATAAACTTGACTCTTTTCTATTTAACAGAAGATATCGTTTGGGGTCCCCCGCTTTTATTCACGGCGGTGGGCCAAGGCTTAGGCTTTTAACGTATCTTAAATGATAATAAAATCTAGCTTAATGTCCCGTGGATAAATTTTACGGCCCCCCTGTGCCCAAAACCCCTATTTTGTGGCAAGACCTTTCGACTTCGTGAAAGCCAAGTTAGACGCTACGATTGTTTAAAAAATTTATAAAACAATCTAGAAGTTTGACATTATGTATGGTTTGTTTTAAACTTAAGGATAAGTTCACTCGCTTATCTTTAAAGTTTAATTTTTATAGAAAAGGAAAATGTTATAACCGTACGTGTTTTAGAAATGAAGCTTGAATATTTTCCGTGCAGTTTTTAAAATGCGAATTGTTTTAGGGTTAACCTTAGGGTTATCGGACCTTAACAACAATTGCATATGAGTCCTTAAAATTGGACATATCTTAATATAAGCATTGTTCATAGTGGTTTAAGGCAAGCATACTGCTGTACACTTTTGCGTCCTAGTTTCATTTTAAAATGGATTGAGTAAAACCAAGAAGTGATATCTAGTTTATTAGGAAGAAAGTATAGGATGTCTAAGTATTCGCTCGCCATAGTCCCAGTCCCCCTTTCAAAATACAAGGGGGGACGTAAAAGGAGGCCGGGTTATTTCGTGCCTCTCCTCAGTCGGAAAATATGACTGTAATTTTCGTCATTCCCTAATAAACTAGATATCGCTTCTTGGTAAAACTCCATCAAAACACTCACGCACAGTAAAAGAATTTCGGAGAAAAAACACGCTATTAACAAGGCAATTGACTAGTTTTTGTTCATGCGCATCAAACTCACCGTTGCTAGGCGCATGGTTTTGCATAATAACAATAACATAAACTAAGGCTTTTCGACTGCAAACGGAAGTAAAGATATTCTGCATTAAAGAGGTATGCAAATAATCTTGGTTCATTTTCATTCAACTATTGCAGTAAGGAAGTTTCAAAATTTCAATTTCCTTTAAATTAAAAACATATGTTCAAATGCTTAAGTAACAAAATCACACTTCCCCTGGCGAGGCTCGAACTCGCAACCCCGGCATAGCTCGCAAGATACTGCTGTATAAGTACCGTGCGCTAACCAATTGCGCCACAGGGGATGAAACCAAGGATTAAAATTAAAGAACATGTTCTGGTAAAGTATGTTCAATGGCTTAAATAACAAAATCACCCTTCCCCTGGCGAGGCTCGAACTCGCAACCCCGGCATTGCTCGCAAGATACTGCTGTATAAGTACCGTGCGCTAACCAATTGCGCCACAGGGGATGAAACCAAGGATTAAAATTAAAGAACATGTTCGGGTAAAGTATGTTCAATGGCTTAAATAACAAAATCACCCTTCCCCTGGCGAGGCTCGAACTCGCAACCCCGGCATAACTCGCAAGATACTGCTGTATAAGTACCGTGCGCTAACCAATTGCGCCACAGGGGATGTTGACAATCAATCACGGACCTATTTAAATGATACTTAAAATCACGCTTCAATACCAATATCATTATCTATCCTTGATTCTATTAATGATTAAACACCAACTAATCTTAAACACTCTATCCTTTATCTTATCAATTTTAAAACCGATGCAGAGAAATAGGCGCCATCTATGGTGAAATTTAGCAACTAACATTTCAAATGAACAGCCACAATGTTTTGCGAAAAATTCAAATTACTCAAATACTTGTATCTGTTAACCCTAATTTCAATATTAAAATTGAAATGCATATATGCAGCTTCTCTTGGCGTTCGAATTTGGAAGATCAAAAGTTTTTATTCGCGGTTTGTGCTCAAGTTCTTGGACCTTCTTAATTCATATTAAATATAAAATATCATAATTAGAGTTTAAAGTCTATGCATACATAATGGTAGAGACTAGATTAACATGTATTTTGAGTAGTAAAATGTCACGGTATTATTCGTGAAAGCAGATAAGTCACAATTACTCAAATTAAGTGTTCGACTTCTCTGTTCCACCATGTTGATTAATAATTATTATAACCATTAATGTTTAGCTTCATCTCAACTTAGTTTCAAAATTATAAGGAAGTCTTTAGCGTGTCTTCAATCTTATTTAAGTACAATAATTTTTTTAAAAAAATGTATGCCTATAAATAAGCGGCGGTTATGAACAGGCATATAACGCGTAATGTTTTGAAGCAAAACGCGGCTCTTTTGGCGCCCTAACATTCAGGCTAATCTTAATCACACAGATTTTACAGTTGCAAAAGGCAGGAAGCTAGGAACCAATCAGAACTCTTCCACGAGAGTGAAGAGGTAAAACTAGTCTTTGCTAAGCTTTGCGAGCTAGTTAACTCTACTCGACTCTGGTACCATCTAGTGGCATTTGTTTAAACTAAAGCGCAGCCGCCCGAGACTCGCTTTAAGCTGATAGAGACAAGATCAGAGAGTAAAATTTAGTCCCGTACTGGCGCTCATCGATTTATGGATGAAGTTTGCTCGTAAATCATTATTAAGCCATCCCCGCTACTTGAAAGCAGAAAAAAGGGGTACAAATTTTGTAAAGCAGAGAAATGATATTATTCGCTGCATTGACGGCCTAAAGTAACATGATAGAAAAAAGTACGGCACAACATTAGCCTAATTCTATCAAATAAAATACAGTTTTATGTTAAACATTACCTCAGAGAGATTTTGATGACATCAGGGATAGATTTAATTTTAGAAGTAGGAATGAGAACAGAGTAATCTGGGCGCGCGTCAAAGCCCCAGACCCCTTCCACGGGACGGAGGGGTATGAAATAAGAGGCGGGAAGGTCATAGCGACAGAGGTAAAAAGGAATTACGTATTTTGTGCCGTCCCCGTCAGCAACGTCATCAAAACGTAGTTTAAGTGTGAGCCAAAAAGATAGTTTTAACTGTTCGTCACGTGTTGGAGGAAGGGGCTCTAAACGGTCGGGTTGAAGCAAATACTAACCGTTCCGTTCTCCATTCCTACTTCTAAAATTAAATCTATCCTTGATGACATACTTCGAATTGAATATAAAAAATTGTGCAAGATCAGGGACCAGTTTATTTATTACCGGTCAAGGAGGGGGTCGTCGTTCAAATGACCACTTAAAAATTCCTTATTTAAACCCCGACAACGTCAGTTCTTTATCTTCCGGCTTACTTCTATTTATCATGTTACTTTACGTCCTTGGTCGGACTACGCTAGGACATTCTTACTTGGCACTAAGCTGAATGTGATATTATGGCTTAATCTAAGTGTTTTAATATTGTCAAACGACACTGTCGGGTTAAGTAAATCCCGGGATAACGAGGATAAAGCGCTCGAGAGAAGCTAATAATTCACAATTACTATGAGTAGCCGAAGTTTGACATTTTTGCAATAATGTAAGGGTAATACCAGAAGGGGGTAATAGAAGAAGGATGACACTCTGTATCCCGTCTTAATGCTTTAGTTATGTAACATGAATGATTCTTCCCGGGCTCATGGCACCATTTTTGTTTGCTCTTCCGCTCATCAAACTTCAGATGGGTAACTATAGCACCGTGCTGGGGTGAATTCTATAACTGTTTGGTATTTACTAAAACCTCAGCAATCAATTAACCAACAAACCTTGATTGCCTTGACGTGGGACAAAAATCCACAAGCGCATGCGCCTTGGGAACTAGTTACGCGCTAATAGAGTAATGATGAGGGAACTAATTAGATCGCGTATGCGATTCGGTTTTGCACTCCAAATGTAAAATGATTTTGGGAAGAATCATGTTACAATTACCCCGTTTTGTAGTTCGTACACTTCTCTCGAAGAAAAGTATTATACACTTCTGGTATTACCTAATCCCCTAGCTTTGTTCCGTTCCATTATTAGGTAACGCTTTTCCAGTTTTTACTGCACCCTATGAGGAAAGATGTGAGATGGAGTAGAAAGGTTGGTGGGCCATGTGTTGAGATGAAAGTCTCAACTTCTCAAGGACTACTTTGCGCACGACCCTACCTTTGGTAGGGGATGTTAAGTGCTGCCGCGTAGCGCTATTTAAAAATAATAAGCTAGTTCTCATGAATTAGCTTCTATTTTTCAGACACAGGGGGCATTATCGACGTTTTCATACCGTGTACAACTCTACCAAAACGCCACTTAGGATGCTGTTAGGACTTCGTTTCAGTTCCATAGATGGGTAGGGTATAGAGGTTTCGTTATAGGTATGGAGATTACGACTCCGTCTCAACTTTCTCCTCCAAGGTGCACCGGTATAAGATTATTTATAGCCTTATTGAAGACCATTTTGGTTGGGTACCTTGGATTATCATAATAATATGAAACCGTAATGTTTAAAAATAAGTCCTGATTGATTGATCATCATGGCCCAGCCCAAACTTAAATTGCTACCTATATCTGGGATACTGAAACCTTATTCTTAGGTAGTACGTGCTCACTTAAAATGCTGTTCTTTTTTTCGCGGCCATCTTGAATAAAATGGCTGCCAGTAAATAATATTATAGAATAAGGTTCAATTAGCGGAATTAAGAATCGATAAAAACCATTTTAATTTAGTTTCATCTCCTCGTATTTTGGTCTATGTAAATAAACACGGTTTCACTATCACGATTATAAGGAATACATATACGGTTACTAGGAATAATTGTTCGGACATTTCCTCAACGCATCTAGGCGGATTTTGTATTATCATTATGTATTACGAATTTTACCTCGTGAAAAATCTATCTCACTGCGCGTGCGCCTGCCTGAACTCGCGTTGGTATCAACCAATGTAACAACAGTTAGAAAGACGGCATCAGAATTATGAGGCGTGACGGATGGTAAGTTTTTCACTCAAAATTAATAAAAACTCAAAACCCGCATAGATATTAACATGAGGCACAATGATTACTATTAGCTGTATGCATTCACACGATTATGAATTAGCCCTTACCATTTTCCATTTTTGAGGTCTAGAGACTAGACTTCTAGGAGACCGTTTTGAAGTAGCACTTTTGGAGCGCTTGGAGGCAATTGGTGGAAAATGCCGCATATTGTCTTACGTGCTTTTAAAAAGTAGCGTGCAAGTTTAGATATAACGTAGAGAATAATTTCGTTCGAAGTTGCGCTAGTCTGCGGTTCAATTTCAAAACATATCTAATGGTTTCAGTCTGCTATCCCCGTTTCATTAAATGATTGACGGGTTTCCATAAAAGTAAGTCTTTTTTGTTCAGTCAAACTTTGTATTCTAGCGTTTAAAATCATAAGAATATGGATATTCTCTTGGGCAAAAAATTTAAAACCAAAATTATTGATCGATTCATACGCTGCAACTTATTTTATATTGGTTTAAAGAGTTGCCTCACTTTGTCACGTTTTTAGAACAATACCTTCAGTACATTTAAAATTTACAAAACAAAGCGCTAAGCCTAAAGTCATACTATTTTATAAAAAATAAATGAGCACTTCCATTACTTCAATTGTCTAGTATAACCTGTTTATACTTCATCTGGAATATTTCCCATTAAAGGTATAGTCGCAAATTAAAGTACTGAAAAAGTATCAGCAATAGTTTCACTATCAACTGTCGTTGCTTTTAACAATACCTAGCACGTGATACCTTACTTAGTCGACGAGAGAGGCACGTGATACCTTACTTAGTCCACGAGAGAGGCACGTGATACCTTACTTAGTCCACGAGAGAGAGGCACGTGATACCTTACTTAGTCCACGAGAGAGGCACGTGATACCTTACTCAGTCCACGAGAGAGGCACGTGATACCTTACTCAGTCCACGAGAGAGGCACGTGATACCTTACTCAGTCCACGAGAGAGGCACGTGATACCTCACTCAGTCCACGAGAGAGGCACGTGATACCTTACTTAGTCCACGAGAGAGGCACGTGATACCTTACTTAGTCCACGAGAGAGGCACGTGATACCTTACTTAGTCCACGAGAGAGGCACGCGCTATAGTTTCGCAACTAATAACGTTATTTACAGATAGACAGATAGTTTCTACGTTTTATTATAACCAATACTCTTTGCTTTTTATAACTGGCTTGTAAAAGGATCACTCCAACCATCAAGACTCCTTGCTCTTAAATTTTTATACCTTGCGCGTGAAACATCACTTGTATACCAGAAAGAGAAGTGACCGCCATCTATCTGCACCTAAAGTATAAGCGTTATTAATAGATAGATAAACAAACAAACAAACTTATTATAAAACTACAGATTATTTGACAGTAACGAAACATTTCAACAGATTTTGCGACTTCCACTTCAAAGGTATTGATTTTCAAAACTGTTGCTTGGAATACTTGGTATAATATGGAAAATAGACGCGTATGAACACGTAATGTTCAAACGTGTAAGAGAAACTTGGCCAGTATGAAGTGGCGTTGCATTTCAGCCTAAATAATGGTAAGTTACAATGTTAGAAGGGATCAGTTTTCAATTGTATTTCTGGGGGAATTGAGATCCTTTTAAAGCTCGTATACACATAAATTACGCATGATTAAGATCAATATCGCAAGAGAGTTTTATTATGTATGTTAGTTTACTTAAAGTATGTACTAAATTTTTTCGTTAGCGTTTCTAATGTTTATAAGAGACATTAAAGATTTAGATAATGTTAAGCGCTTAAAAATTAAGTATTCGGAATCGATTTTAACCTGGTAGCTCAACAACAGGACCTCATTCAAGTACAGTCTTGGATGACGCAAATCCAACGCACGTCTATAAGTGTTTGTGTCCTCGATCGAACGCGAACTACAATTCCACAAGTTGATATTTAACAAATCAGCTGTTGAATTGAAATTTTTCTGTAAATTTAAGTAGTGGTGTAAAATTTAAGTGAGCTCAATATACTGGACAGTGGATTTGGTTTGAATCGAACCAAATTCTTGCTTGAAATTTGCATGTAAAGTTCAATGTGCTTATTTGAAAAAACGGACCAGGCATGTTTAAACGATACGGAAGATTCAAGAAAACACTTTCTGTCAAAAAACGGACCATAAGTACACCAAAAGCAAAGAAATTCAACTTCACAGAATGTTTGAAAGTATTTTTTTACCTTGGTGTCGGATCAATTTGTTTCTACCAGTTGCACATTTTTTTGAAACTGTACTTCACATATCCAACCAGTGTTTTTTTGAGCATAGAAGAAAATGGTGAAGCATTCATACCAGGAGTGACATTTTGCGACGCAACTACGTAAGAATACACTAGTGTGTTCCATAAAGGGTGGTAGTGTTCAATTACAATAGGTTCAATGGGAGATTATGAGTTGAAAATGTTACTATAACATTTTAACAACAGTTTTCTACTTATGATTTAAGTGTTTTAGGGATAACCCCTTAATTAAATTATCATTTTCGTACAATTTCTTACTTAAATTTAAGGGGTCATTCGTAAAACACTCCAATGTTCATAAGTTGTTTAGAGATGTCCCTTGATGAAAATTGTAGGTAATAGTCTAAATAATTAAACTAATTACGCAACACTTAAAATTACAGGTTTCGTAAATCAGCCTTGGATAAAATGTTACAAGTAATGGATTCTTTAAAATTTTCAACGTTGAACTAAAATATTTACGCGTTGATTTTTGTAAATTAGATGAACATATCTAAGGAAAGTATTGAACAAACCATGTTAACGCGAAGGTTTGAGTTGGTGACCAAACAGGAAAATTTGATAAGGGTGATAAAACTTTACTTGGATGGAAAAACGTCTATGAATGTCAAGGACAAATGCATTAAGTAAGGGATCATAATAATCTTTGATGAAACAAAAGGCAAATTGAAATAACAGTCAGGCCTCGAATACCACAAAAAAAGTTGAACTTGAAGTTCTCGATTAAGAGACGGCAAGATAACTGCAAGTTCAACCATTATTAACGTATTAGGCCCACCAAATACGCGCTACTCTCGCGAATGTGAGACGGCTGTGAATCGAAGCAGAAACAGCTTGGTCACGTGGGAAAAGGAACTATATCTTTCCGGAGAATCCTGAGTGGTGGGTTTGAAATTTCGCCCATGCGCAGAGAGAGAAAATACGAATTTCCCTCTCGCTCACAAGATGGAGGGCAGGGGGGGGGTTACCAGTCATATTTCTCTCTCTGCTGAACGGGTGCCTCGTGGAAGGTTATCCATAATACGTTAGTGTTTATACGTATCCATGGTTGAATCCTGATTGGCTAACCAAAGAAGCTAGAAAGAAAAATAATGAAACTCATATTGGAAGTGCCTCACTTTCGGTCATTTTCATTTGCCTTTATATTATCCGATTTCCTTTAATTAATTTTAATTTAATTATATAATTTTGCTTGACAAATGTATCAGAGAATCAGTCTGGGTCCTGTTAGGGATAAAAAGATCCTGTTGGTGTTTAAATCCAATTTGGAAAAATGCCACTTACACGACAAAAGAAGAATATACGGGCAAGTATTAGTATGATAATATATTTTTTCCACAATTAACTGGAATACATACATCTATTGGGAATAATTGCGTACCCATTTTCACTAAATGAATCTAGGTGTATTTTGTGCGAAGAGCTAGACTAATCATTATGCATAACGAATTTTCGTGAATAATCCATCGATTTAAGCTATTATTAAATTTAGCTCTATCGTTAAACATACACATGGATCCTTTGGAAACAACAAACGAGACGTTTCAGAGCGCCAGCGTTTCGTCAGGCTACTTGTACTTGCACAATGCTGATTATTCGCCTACTATGAAGACATTTAACGTACGGATCGTTTCCGGTACGCATTACAGCGTACGATTCGTCAAGACCACGGTTTACCTACTTGAACCACCTTATCAAACGATGTGTTACAATTACACAGAAAAAATCAAATGTGGAAAATGGTCAAATCTCCTCAATAAACAAGTACTCAAAACACAACAAGTTTCTTAGATTGTTGCACAGTAATATTTTGCCAATTTTGCAGATTTGCGAACAAGATTGCGTTTGGGAAAAATTCCATTCAAATTGTAAATGCATTCCGATGGGAGAACCTGTGCTCAAAGATATGGTCATTTGTGATAAAAACAGTCAGTATATGATAACTTGTTAAGCAATTACCAACTACTTGAAGACCCAAATCCCAATACCCAAAAGATCATTTATCGATTCAAATTTGACAAAAACGAATATATTACACTTTTGAATTGTATACTTCGAGGGATGCTTTATGAACTTCTGTTTCTTGATTTTTCTTCACGATTTAGGCCTAGATAAAATTCTATGCAACGAAGGAACATTCACGAAAGAAACAAAACGAAATTGTTCAATGAAGTGTCCCACATCTTGCAAAGTGATTTTCTACGATTTTTTCGTTAGCTACACGTCGGGGATAGCCAAGTAAGCTTTGTTTGGTTAATGTCTTTCTCGTGTTAAGGCCGAACTATCTTAGTTTGTTGAAGAAAAGCGTCTCGACAATTCACATCGACGCAGGCAGCGCCAGAAACGTGGTGTATTCGCACTATTCAAGGTTTTCAGTAAGTTCAAATAAATAATTAATTAAAATATTATTGTTTGAAATTATTTTCTATTTATTTTGCAGCAGGTAGAAGTGTTCAGTAACGTAGGTGGTTACTTGGGAATATGGTTAGGGTTTTCGTTTCCCTTATTGTACAATTTCTTCGAGTATTTTCTAGTCAAAGTTATGTATAATAGAAAAACATCGAGAAAGAGTTCGAAAGTTCAAACGTTTTCTCCTAAGTTACGTTTGTATTAATAAAATAATTTCCCAATAATTTTTTTGAACCAAAATCTCATATAAATTGTTAAAAATTTCGATAATAAATATTTCAAATTATCTATGAAATCTTAAACTAATTTGAATTTAAAATCATTCATCATGGGTATTTCTTTTAATGTTTCACGATGCAGATTGGTCTTAACAAATGATGAGAGAATTAAGTTGCGACCTCTATGCAGAATTGTTTTGACCCGATGCCACTGCCCAAGGATCGAACCTGCGAGGCGAAAGCAATAACCGCTACGCCACCACTCTGAATTTTAATTAAACTTAGTCTCTAGGCCTAGGGTTTATCTATTTCATAGTCTCGTGATTGTCCTTGAAGAATTCAGGTAGAGAAGTAACTAATTTTTTATGTTAATACTTAAAGTGTTAGTCGTGTACGTTGGTTAAAACTTTCCAAAAATTGGAATAATTTTGCTGCGCTAATTATAATCTAATGCAATAATTTCTAAGAATACCAAAACGTCCCAGATTTAGTCAGATTTTACCTCAAATATTACGATAATTACATAAAATTGTAACCACTAACAAGTAAGTTCGACAAAAGCTTTTCATAAAAATATTTATCGTACTGTTCCCCCTTATTTTCCATCTTAATTTCTATAAGGGTTTTTGGGGCGGGCTTGAGTGGTTTTGGTCATGTATCATAATTCTGACGTCTTTCTAACTGCGTTTTCATTGGTTGGTCTTCTGCTGATACTCCCAACGCATGGGCAATAAATTCGCGAGGTCATATGACTGTGACGTGGCAACGCAGCGAGGTACGTTATTCGTGAAGCACAATTCATCAATCATAATGATTAGTCTAGCTCCTCCCTCTAAGCCCGCTTAGATACGTGGAGAAAAATGGATGTAGCGCAATAATTCCAATTAGTTATATGCATTCGTGATCGTACCCTAAATCATCTGCGACTAGACATTCAATCAAACATCGTGTTATCTTATATCTCAAGTCTTTCAAAATCAAGTTTTTATTGAATTCCCATTTTCGCCAAACAAATTAAATTTTACCACTTGTTTTCAAAGAGACCTTTAAAGATAACCAATATCTTTTAATTCTAATCATCTATTTGGTTTCGAGTTACTTCAAATAATTAGTTTTACGATACGTTTAAAGCTAAAGTACACACTGAACAGTTAGGAATGTAAGGAGACGACGTTCAATGTGGAGATAACTATATACGCAACAAAGATAGCGAAAAAGCCTTGAAAATAACAAGTTAACGATAAAGACAAGTTGCGATATTGCAAAGAAAGAATCAACTATCATTACACTCAAGACACACCCGCGTTAGGTTTCTGTGTTACAATTCGGTTTTCGCTATGGAAACACAAATAAAGTAAGTTCGAATTTTAAATTATTTTTTACAACGGATTTTAAGTGTTCACCGCGTTGCACGTGTGACAATTTAGCACGTGGCCTTGAAGGAAAATATCAGATAACATAACATTATACCAAGAAGTGATATCTAGTTTACTAGGGAGAAGTATAAGATGCCTAAGTATTCGCGCGAGATAGTCCCTGCAGCCCCCCTCTTTCAAAATATAAGGGGGGGGCGTAAAAGGAGGCCGGGCTATTTCGCTACACTCTCTTCAGTCGGAAAATATGACTGTAATTTTCGTCATTCGCGTCGCGCTGACGTGCACGAGTTTTCAAGAACCAATGAGATGCTGGCTGGTTGTAATTTAAAGGCGGAGGGCGGGAATTAACTTCGGGGTACCTACTATACGTTTGGACTGGAGATAAAGACTGGAAATGTGCAGGCGAATTTTTATCTTCTCCCTAATAAACTAGATATCACTTCTTGGTATAATATTATGTTATCTGGATTTTCCTAATAAATTAACCTTATGTTCTAGGGAAGGTATTTTGTTCGGAATGGGGAGTCCACTTCTGGACATCTCGGCAAACACATCGGATGAATTTCTATCAAAGTAATTAAGACTAAATACCCTAGAATTAACGGAAAATAACTAGGCACTGTGGATCTTAATGAAATCCACGAGTTGTGAATCCTCACTATGGTTCACAATGCAATATCTCACATTCTGTCATTTTTAAGACCAATTGAAAATTCTAATTGAATTTATCCTTAGATATGGTTTAATGCCAAACGATCAAATATTGGCAGAAGAAAAACACATATCAATGTAAGTGCATTAATTAATACGATACTGAAGAGTAGTTTCATTTAATAATTAATTAAAACAATTAAACATCTTCAGGTACCATGATTTGGTAAACAATTATCCAGTAGAATACATCGCAGGAGGATCAACGTTAAATAGCATAAGAGTTGCGCAAGTAAGTCAGTTTGCGTCACACATTCGGTACGTGTAGTACCTAACATCGATTATTCGCCGAATCACGAATAATTAAGTCGCATTTTAGTGGATATTGGAAAAGAAGAAAGCTTGCGTATTTACCGGTTGCATCGGCAACGATGCATTTGGAAATATTTTACAAACGAAAGCGCTGGAAACGAACGTGGACACTAGGTTTCAAATTCACGAAACGCAACCTACAGGGACATGCGCAGTTCTTGTCACCAACAACGGTCTAAATAGGTATGTCTAGTCACCATTTGTATATACTACTCTTTCGAGAGAAGTGTACCACCTCGAAGCGGGTGATGTAATTGTAACATGATTCTTCCCAACATCACTTTACATTTGGAGTGCACAAAGTTAATAAACCGAATCACGTATACATACGCGATAAATAGTTCCCTACTCATCATTACTCTATTAGCACTGCGTAACTATTTGCCAAGGCGCATGCATGCGCTTGTGTGTTTTTGTCCCAACCGCGTCAAGACAATCAAGGTCTGTGGGTTGATTGCTGGGGATTTAGTACAGTACCATTTGAACAGTTATAGAATTCACCTTAGCACGGTGCGATAGTTACCCATCTGAAGTTTAATGAGCAAGGGAGAGCAAACAACAATGGTGCATGCATGAGCCCGGGAAGAATCATGTTCCATAGATGGGTAGGGTATAGAGGTTTCGTTATAGGTATGGAGATTACGACTCCGTCTCAACTTTCTCCTCCAAGGTGCACCGGTATAAGATTATTTATAGCCTTATTGAAGACCATTTTGGTTGGGTACCTTGGATTATCATAATAATATGAAACCGTAATGTTTAAAAATAAGTCCTGATTGATTGATCATCATGGCCCAGCCCAAACTTAAATTGCTACCTATATCTGGGATACTGAAACCTTATTCTTAGGTAGTACGTGCTCACTTAAAATGCTGTTCTTTTTTTCGCGGCCATCTTGAATAAAATGGCTGCCAGTAAATAATATTATAGAATAAGGTTCAATTAGCGGAATTAAGAATCGATAAAAACCATTTTAATTTAGTTTCATCTCCTCGTATTTTGGTCTATGTAAATAAACACGGTTTCACTATCACGATTATAAGGAATACATATACGGTTACTAGGAATAATTGTTCGGACATTTCCTCAACGCATCTAGGCGGATTTTGTATTATCATTATGTATTACGAATTTTACCTCGTGAAAAATCTATCTCACTGCGCGTGCGCCTGCCTGAACTCGCGTTGGTATCAACCAATGTAACAACAGTTAGAAAGACGGCATCAGAATTATGAGGCGTGACGGATGGTAAGTTTTTCACTCAAAATTAATAAAAACTCAAAACCCGCATAGATATTAACATGAGGCACAATGATTACTATTAGCTGTATGCATTCACACGATTATGAATTAGCCCTTACCATTTTCCATTTTTGAGGTCTAGAGACTAGACTTCTAGGAGACCGTTTTGAAGTAGCACTTTTGGAGCGCTTGGAGGCAATTGGTGGAAAATGCCGCATATTGTCTTACGTGCTTTTAAAAAGTAGCGTGCAAGTTTAGATATAACGTAGAGAATAATTTCGTTCGAAGTTGCGCTAGTCTGCGGTTCAATTTCAAAACATATCTAATGGTTTCAGTCTGCTATCCCCGTTTCATTAAATGATTGACGGGTTTCCATAAAAGTAAGTCTTTTTTGTTCAGTCAAACTTTGTATTCTAGCGTTTAAAATCATAAGAATATGGATATTCTCTTGGGCAAAAAATTTAAAACCAAAATTATTGATCGATTCATACGCTGCAACTTATTTTATATTGGTTTAAAGAGTTGCCTCACTTTGTCACGTTTTTAGAACAATACCTTCAGTACATTTAATATTTACAAAACAAAGCGCTAAGCCTAAAGTCATACTAATTTATAAAAAATAAATGAGCACTTCCATTACTTCAATTGTCTAGTATAACCTGTTTATACTTCATCTGGAATATTTCCCATTAAAGGTATAGTCGCAAATTAAAGTACTGAAAAAGTATCAGCAATAGTTTCACTATCAACTGTCGTTGCTTTTAACAATACCTAGCACGTGATACCTTACTTAGTCGACGAGAGAGAGGCACGTGATACCTTACTTAGTCCACGAGAGAGAGGCACGTGATACCTTACTTAGTCCACGAGAGAGAGGCACGTGATACCTTACTTAGTCCACGAGAGAGGCACGTGATACCTTACTCAGTCCACGAGAGAGGCACGTGATACCTTACTCAGTCCACGAGAGAGGCACGTGATACCTTACTCAGTCCACGAGAGAGGCACGTGATACCTTACTCAGTCCACGAGAGAGGCACGTGATACCTTACTCAGTCCACGAGAGAGGCACGCGCCATAGTTTCGCAACTAAAACGTTATTTACAGATAGACAGATAGTTTCTACGTTTTATTATAACCAATACTCTTTGCTTTTTATAACTGGCTTGTAAAAGGATCACTCCAACCATCAAGACTCCTTGCTCTTAAATTTTTATACCTTGCGCGTGAAACATCACTTGTATACCAGAAAGAGAAGTGACCGCCATCTATCTGCACCTAAAGTATAAGCGTTATTAATAGATAGATAAACAAACAAACAAACTTATTATAAAACTACAGATTATTTGACAGTAACGAAAAATTTCAACAGATTTTGCGACTTCCACTTCAAAGGTATTGATTTGCAAAACTGTTGCTTGGAATACTTGGTATAATATGGAAAATAGACGCGTATGAACACGTAATGTTCAAACGTGTAAGAGAAACTTGGCCAGTATGAAGTGGCGTTGCATTTCAGCCTAAATAATGGTAAGTTACAATGTTAGAAGGGATCAGTTTTCAATTGTATTTCTGGGGGAATTGAGATCCTTTTAAAGCTCGTATACACATAAATTACGCATGATTAAGATCAATATCGCAAGAGAGTTTTATTATGTATGTTAGTTTACTTAAAGTATGTACTAAATTTTTTCGTTAGCGTTTCTAATGTTCATAAGAGACATTAAAGATTTAGATAATGTTAAGCGCTTAAAAATTAAGTATTTGGAATGGAGCTATTGATTTTAACCTGGTAGCTCAACAACAGGACCTCATTCAAGTACAGTCTTGGATGACGCAAATCCAACGCACGTCTACAAGTGTTTGTGTCCTCGATCGAACGCGAACTACAATTCCACAAGTTGATATTCAACAAATCAGCTGTTGAATTGAAATTTTTTCTGTGAATTTAAGTAGTGGTGTAAAATTTAAGTGAGCTCGATATACTGGACAGTGGATTTGGTTTGAATCGAACCAAATTCTTGCTTGAAATTTGCATGTAAAGTTCAATGTGCTTATTTGAAAAAACGGACCAGGCATGTTTAAACGATACGGAAGATTCAAGAAAACACTTTCTGTCAAAAAACGGACCATAAGTACACCAAAAGCAAAGAAATTCAACTTCACAGAATGTTTGAAAATATTTTTTTACCTTGGTGTCGGATCAATTTGTTTCTACCAGTTGCACATTTTTTTGAAACTGTACTTCACATATCCAACCAGTGTTTTTTTGAGCATAGAAGAAAATGGTGAAGCATTCATACCAGGAGTGACATTTTGCGACGCAACTACGTAAGAATACACTAGTGTGTTCCATAAAGGGTGGTAGTGTTCAATTACAATAGGTTCAATGGGAGATTATGAGTTGAAAATGTTACTATAACATTTTAACAACAGTTTTCTACTTATGATTTAAGTGTTTTAGGGATAACCCCTTAATTAAATTATCATTTTCGTACAATTTCTTACTTAAATTTAAGGGGTCATTCGTAAAACACTCCAATGTTCATAAGTTGTTTAGAGATGTCCCTTGATGACAATTGTAGGTAATAGTCTAAATAATTAAACTAATTACGCAACACTTAAAATTACAGGTTTCGTAAATCAGCCTTGAATAAAATGTTACAAGTAATGGATTCTTTAAAATTTTCAACGTTGAACTAAAATATTTACGCGTTGATTTTTGTAAATTAGATGAACATATCTAAGGAAAGTATTGAACAAACCATGTTAACGCGAAGGTTTGAGTTGGTGACCAAACAGGAAAATTTGATAAGGGTGATAAAACTTTACTTGGATGGAAAAACGTCTATGAATGTCAAGGACAAATGCATTAAGTAAGGGATCATAATAATCTTTGATGAAACAAAAGGCAAATTGAAATAACAGTCAGGCCTCGAATACCACAAAAAAAGTTGAACTTGAAGTTCTCGATTAAGAGACGGCAAGATAACTGCAAGTTCAACCATTATTAACGTATTAGGCCCACCAAATACGCGCTACTCTCGCGAATGTGAGACGGCTGTGAATCGAAGCAGAAACAGCTTGGTCACGTGGGAAAAGGAACTATATCTTTCCGGAGAATCCTGAGTGGTGGGTTTGAAATTTCGCCCATGCGCAGAGAGAGAAAATACGATGGAGGGCAGGGGGGGGGGGTTACCAGTCATATTTCTCTCTCTGCTGAACGGGTGCCTCGTGGAAGGTTATCCATAATACGTTAGTGTTTATACGTATCCATGGTTGAATCCTGATTGGCTAACCAAAGAAGCTAGAAAGAAAAATAATGAAACTCATATTGGAAGTGCCTCACTTTCGGTCATTTTCATTTGCCTTTATATTATCCGATTTCCTTTAATTAATTTTAATTTAATTATATAATTTTGCTTGACAAATGTATCAGAGAATCAGTCTGGGTCCTGTTAGGGATAAAAAGATCCTGTTGGTGTTTAAATCCAATTTGGAAAAATGCCACTTACACGACAAAAGAAGAATATACGGGCAAGTATTAGTATGATAATATATTTTTTCCACAATTAACTGGAATACATACATCTATTGGGAATAATTGCGTACCCATTTTCACTCAACATAGCTTGTCGGATTTTGTAGGACGAATATCCCTTCCCAAATGGTGTTTTTATAATCAACGATTTAAGCTATTATTAAATTTAGCTCTATCGTTAAACATACACATGGATCCTTTGGAAACAACAAACGAGACGTTTCAGAGCGCCAGCGTTTCGTCAGGCTACTTGTACTTGCACAATGCTGATTATTCGCCTACTATGAAGACATTTAACGTACGGATCGTTTCCGGTACGCATTACAGCGTACGATTCGTCAAGACCACGGTTTACCTACTTGAACCACCTTATCAAACGATGTGTTACAATTACACAGAAAAAATCAAATGTGGAAAATGGTCAAATCTCCTCAATAAACAAGTACTCAAAACACAACAAGTTTCTTAGATTGTTGCACAGTAATATTTTGCCAATTTTGCAGATTTGCGAACAAGATTGCGTTTGGGAAAAATTCCATTCAAATTGTAAATGCATTCCGATGGGAGAACCTGTGCTCAAAGATATGGTCATTTGTGATAAAAACAGTCAGTATATGATAACTTGTTAAGCAATTACCACTATACTTGAAGACCCAAATCCCAATACCCAAAAGATCATTTATCGATTCAAATTCGACAAAAACGAATATTGACACTTTTGAATTGTATACTTCGAAGGATGCTTTATGAACTTCTGTTTCTTGATTTTTCTTCACGATTTAGGCCTAGATAAAATTCTATGCAACGAAGGAACATTCACGAAAGAAACAAAACGAAATTGTTCAATGAAGTGTCCCACATCTTGCAAAGTGATTTTCTACGATTTTTTCGTTAGCTACACGTCGGGGATAGCCAAGTAAGCTTTGTTTGGTTAATGTCTTTCTCGTGTTAAGGCCGAACTATCTTAGTTTGTTGAAGAAAAGCGTCTCGACAATTCACATCGACGCAGGCAGCGCCAGAAACGTGGTGTATTCGCACTATTCAAGGTTTTCAGTAAGTTCAAATAAATAATTAATTAAAATATTATTGTTTGAAATTATTTTCTATTTATTTTGCAGCAGGTAGAAGTGTTCAGTAACGTAGGTGGTTACTTGGGAATATGGTTAGGGTTTTCGTTTCCCTTATTGTACAATTTCTTCGAGTATTTTCTAGTCAAAGTTATGTATAATAGAAAAACATCGAGAAAGAGTTCGAAAGTTCAAACGTTTTCTCCTAAGTTACGTTTGTATTAATAAAATAATTTCCCAATAATTTTTTTGAACCAAAATCTCATATAAATTGTTAAAAATTTCGATAATAAATATTTCAAATTATCTATGAAATCTTAAACTAATTTGAATTTAAAATCATTCATCATGGGTATTTCTTTTAATGTTTCACGATGCAGATTGGTCTTAACAAATGATGAGAGAATTAAGTTGCGACCTCTATGCAGAATTGTTTTGACCCGATGCCACTGCCCAAGGATCGAACCTGCGAGGCGAAAGCAATAACCGCTACGCCACCACTCTGAATTTTAATTAAACTTAGTCTCTAGGCCTAGGGTTTATCTATTTCATAGTCTCGTGATTGTCCTTGAAGAATTCAGGTAGAGAAGTAACTAATTTTTTATGTTAATACTTAAAGTGTTAGTCGTGTACGTTGGTTAAAACTTTCCAAAAATTGGAATAATTTTGCTGCGCTAATTATAATCTAATGCAATAATTTCTAAGAATACCAAAACGTCCCAGATTTAGTCAGATTTTACCTCAAATATTACGATAATTACATAAAATTGTAAGTTCGACGAAAGCTTTTCATAAAAATATTTTTCGTATTGTTCCCCCATATTTTCCATCTTAATTTCTATAAGGGTTTTGTGGGTAGGGCTTGAGTGGTTTTGGTCACGTATCATAATTCTGACGTCTTTCTAACTGTGATTTCATTGGTTGGTCTTCTGCATATACTCCCAGCGCATGGGCAATAAAGTCGTGAGGTCATATGCCTGTGACGTGGCAACGCAACGAGGTACGTTATTCGTGAAGCAAAATTCATTATGCATAATGATTAGTCTAGCTCCTCCCTCAAAGCCCGCTTAGATACGTGGAGAAAAATGAATGTAGCGCAATAATTCCAATTAGTTATATGCATTCGTGATCGTACCCTAAATCATCTGCGACTACACATTCAATCAAACATCGTGTTATCTTATATCTTCAAGTCTTTCAAAATCAAGTTTTTATTGAATTCCCATTTTCGCCAAACAAATTAAGTTTTACCACTTGTTTTCAAAGAGACCTTAAAAGATAACCAATATCTTTTAATTCTAATCATCTATTTGGTTTCGAGTTACTTCAAATAATTAGTTTTACGATACGTTTAAAGCTAAAGTACACACTGAACAGTTAGGAATGTAAGGAGACGACGTTCAATGTGGAGATAACTATATACGCAACAAAGATAGCGAAAAAGCCTTGAAAATAACATGTTAACGATAAAGACAAGTTGCGATATTGCAAAGAAAGAATCAACTATCATTACACTCAAGACACACCCGCGTTAGGTTTCTGTGTTACAATTCGGTTTTCGCTATGGAAACACAAATAAAGTAAGTTTTTTTTAATTTTAAACAATTTTTTACAATGGATTTTAAAATGTTCACCGCGTTGCACGTGTGACAATTTAGCACGTGGTCTTGAAGGAAAATATCAGATAACATAACATTATACCAAGAAGTGATATCTAGTTCACTAGGGAGAAGATGCCTAAGTATTGGCGCGCCATAGTCCCTGCACCCCCCCCCTTTCAAAATACAAGGGGGGGACGTAAAAGGAGGCCGGGCTATTTCGCTACACTCTCCTCAGTAGGAAAATATGACTGTAATTTTCGTCATTCGCGTCGCGCTGACGTACTGAGTTTTCAAGAACCAATGAGATGCTGGCTGGTTGTAATTTAGAGGCGGCGGGGATTAACTCCGGGGTACCTACTATACGTTTGGACTGGAGATAAAGAGCTGGAAATGTGCAGGCGAATTTTTACCTTCTCCCTAATAAACTAGACATCACTTCTTGGTATAATATTATGTTATCTGGATTTTCCTAATAAATTAACCTTATGTTCTAGGGAAGGTATTTTGTTCGGAATGGGGAGTCCACTTCTGGACATCTCGGCAAACACATCGGATGAATTTCTATCAAAGTAATTAAGACTAAATACCCTAGAATTAACAGAAAGTAATTAGGCACTGTGGGTGATAATGAAATCCACGAGTTGTGAATTCCCACTATGGTTCACAACGCACTATCTCACATTCTGTCATTTTTAAGACCAATTGAAAATTCTAATTGAATTTATCCTTAGATATGGTTTAATGCCAAACGATCAAATATTGGCAGAAGATAAACACATATCAATGTAAGTGCATTAATTAAGACGATACTGAAGAGTAAAGTTCCATTTAGTAATTAATTAAAACAATTAACCATCTTCAGGTATCATGATTTGGTAAACAATTATCCAGTAGAATACATCGCAGGAGGATCAACGTTAAATAGCATAAGAGTTGCGCAAGTAAGTAGGTTTGCGTGTAGTACCGAGCGTCGATTATTCGACGAGTGACGAATGATTGAGTCGCATTTTAGTGGATATTGAAGAAGAAGAAAGCTTGCGTATTTACCGGTTGCATCGGCAACGATGCATTTGGAAACATTTTACAATCAAAAGCGCTAGAAACAAACGTGGACACTAGGTTTCAAATTCACGAAACGCAACCTACAGGGACATGCGCAGTTCTTGTCACCAACAACGGTCTAAACAGGTATTTCTAGTCGCCAATTAGGATTAGCAGAAGTTTATAATACTTCTCTTCGAGAGAAGTGTGTGTACCACCACAAAGCGGGGACTGTAATTGTAAAATGATTCTTCCCAATATCATTTTACATTTGGAGTACACATGGTTACTAAACCGAATGACATTCACGATAAATAGTTCCCTACTCATCATTACTCTATTAGCGCTGCTTAACTATTTGCCAAGGCCCATGCGCTTGTGAGTTTTTGTCACAGCCACGTCAAGACAATCAAGGTTTGTGGGTTGATTGCTGAGGATTTAGTACAAACGGTGAGATGCCCATCTGAAGTTTGATGAGCGGGAGAGCAAACAAAAATGGTGCCATGATCCCGGGAAGAATCATGTTACGTAACTTAAGTATTAAGAGAGGAAACAGAGTGTCATCCTTCACACTTACATCATTTTTAGGTCACTTTGCGCTTATTTGGCAGCGAGTAAACACTTTCACAAAGAACATCTTGAAAGAATTGAGAATTTGGAAGCGATACATAACGCCCAGTATTACTACATTGCAGTACGCCTATTAAAATTATTCGTCATCTGACTTAGAACCAATTAAGTTCAATGCAGGAAGGAAGAAATGCACGTTAATACTTCAACCAATTCCTGCCTTTTACTCCATTGCATCATAGTCAGTGATAACGCCTTGTCCACAAGTTAATTTTACGTTTTAAATAGGGGTTCTTTTTGACGGTTTGCATGGACTCAATATTAAAGGTGGCAAAACACGCGGCTCAACATAACAAAGTCTTCACGATGAACTTAAGCGCACCGTATCTCAGTTTAGCGTTTAAGAAGCAACAGGAACAAGTTTTGCCTTATATTGATATCCTATTTGGAAATGAAGCGGTAATTATTATCATAAGATATGTTCCATAAGTTTGTCACTGGTAACTTAGAAACTGGAGCTTGTCATGAAGTGAATGAGGTAGGTCATAGATTCGAGAGCGATGCCTGGTGAGGCGTTGTCAAAGGCTTAGTACAGACTAAATAGGACTAGATGGAAGTCCTGCAAAATTAACCGAGTGTAGGACTTCAATTCTCGCTTGTCGTTCTCGAACTAGCTCGAGCTGTAAGTCTCTCAGTAGCATTACGAAGTACAAGAAGTGTCTGTCATACTTATGGAACATATATTATAATAAACTTATGATATTTTATAATTATTTGCGACAAAATTATTTTGTAGGAAGCCGAGACTTTTGCAAAAGCTCATAAATTAAAAGTAAGAAAATTACACGTAGCTTTGTGGTGAAATTTCCACTTCATTTTGAATGTTAGTCATTAAATGTTTTCACTTGTTAAAGAGTACAAGTCTTCATGGGATAGCGGTTGAAATTTGTAACTTGCCGAAAATAAACACGCAATATCCGAGAATAGTCGTCATAACGCAAGGAATGGATCCAATCATAGTCGCCAGTGGTAAGTAGTAAGATTGCCCCAGAAGAGCGGTATTTGAACAGTACCAAAAATTCATTAGATAAAACGAAAAGTATACTTCATTGAAGCTTCT
>JAEQBA010003877.1:0-21525 GCA_019434445.1 Phalangium opilio | reverse complement strand
GCACAAAATTAGCGAAAAATTTCCATTAGATTCGTCAAATGTCGATTAAATATACAATCTTTCACGAACGTTTCGATCCGTTACCGACGAATCCAACTGATAGGGACTTGGCAATTCGGGCTTAACTCCGCCCCCAGCGCCATTATGGTATGGTTTTTTTTAACAGAATGAAAGCTATATAAGCCCCTCCTCCTGGTATGTTTTTTTAGCACTACTGGAAGGTAGCCTGACGTTGCGTGACGTATACTGCCAAGTCCCTATTGTGTGGGAAATTTAGGTCCTTATGGACAATATGGGAAACCCCTTCGAAATGGATTCTTCCACTTCTTGACCAATCACTGAAGAGGAAGGGTGTTGTGACAGATACAAGATTCAGGCGAAAAAGTCTATAGAGAGAAACCTATTAATCTGAAAATATAGGCAGGCTATAGCTTACCTCGTGTAGACGTTTATGGTTGACTTGATCGCGGATCTTTCCTATACGTTGTTAGGTTAGTTTAGTAGTTTGACATGATTCATTAAAATTCCAAATAAGGGGTCATGACAGATGTAAATTTTCAAATTTTGAACTTCTTATAATAATTTTTCCGTTTAGGTTTCGTTACTATTAAATAGTTTTATCAACTTTATTTCGTAGTTTAAGTTATTTTAGCTAAGTGCTTATATTTTTGTTGAAATTTGCTTGAGAAAATAGGGTGACAGTTCAAAAACAGATCGTGATTTTGACAGATCATATTGCCAACCTTTCCTTGACTTCCGTGAAGTTAGACGAAATGCCAACTGAAATTTTGCTACATATTTTCAATTATTTGGAACCTCGTTTCATCGTGGATGTCATGAGTAAAGTTTGTCAACGTTTTTTAGACCTAGTTAATGATAACGCTGTTTGGAAGAGTAGAATGCAGTATAAATGGTCGGAAAAATACCTTACACTCGAACGTAAGTCTAAGTCTTATTATTTATAAAAGCAAGGTTTAAAAAGAAACCTATCTACTTCAGATGTAGATGTAGACTGGAAAGAAGCTTGCGTAGAAAGGGAAGAAGCGTTCAAATACTGGTCCGATCATAAGAACCTTGTCAATTGTCAGACTTTAAGGGAAATCCATCTCTCGAATATCGACTCCTTTAAAGTTCTAGATGGAACAAGCATTCTAGCAGCCGCTTCTCGCGATAGAACCTTCTCAATTTGGAATATGGAGAAATTAAATGATGAAAATGAAGTGTTAATTCATCACCAACAAGATGCTCACGAGGTCAAAATCAAAACCAAATTCTTTAAGATGGTTAATTAATTAAAAAATCTAATCTAAATCTAATTTAGGGTTGGATATGGTGTGTATTAGGAAACAAAACCCATTTTTACACTGGTTCTTGGGATATGTCCATAAAAACTTGGGATACCAATACTTTTACAAATTTAGACACAATTAAGTAAATAAAAGTCGTAATTAATAATTATTGTCATTGATGGTTGTTTAATAATTAAAATATTTATTATATTTTCAGATGCGAGTCTCCTATTTTAAGTATAGCTAAAGATGGATGGGCATTATTCGCTGGTTTATATCATCACAGCATTTTACGTTTTGATCTGAGAGATAAGACTGAGTTTTCCAAGAAAACTTTAAAATCCCATAAAAGATCCATTCTAGGTTTAACCATGGTAAACGAGAATCAATTGGCTTCCATCTCCGAAGATAAGAGACTAAATATCGTAGATTGGAGAATGGAAAAGGTCCTACACTCTCAAAAGGTCGAGAAAAAAAAAAAGTTTTAACTCTTCCCAAAATCTGCAAAAATAAAAATTAAAATGTTGATCACTTAATTAAATCTTTAAAATTAATTTTACAGTTTGAAGATTATCCTTCTAGTTTATCTTACCAAAATAATCAATTATGGATTGGTGATAAAGCGGGAAACGTTCATTTAATTAATCCATTGAATTTTAAAACAGTGGCGGTAAAGTATAACAAAAATGGTCTCTTAAAGGAAGGGTGAAGTAGAAAATCAAGTGATTTTTTATCGATTCTTCTACTAATTTTAAGAGCAGTCTGCATAGTGAAACATTCAGGAAATACCAGCTCCGAATGATTTTAAAATTCAAATTAGGTTCAGATTTTAAGGATAATTTTAAACAAGGACCTCCGACCAATCGCGTAACGCCCTGCCTTTTTGTTAACAAAATTCTCGTGGCACGTTCTGTGTTGAATGAAATTTATCACGAGATTTGATAAAATTCGCGCGCGACGTGATAATTGTGGCGCGAGACATGGAGCGTGCCACGTGAATTTTGTTAACAAAAAGGCAGGGCGTTACGTGATTGGTCTGAGGGGCTTATTTTAAATTATCCTTAAAATCTGAACCTAATTTGAATTTTAAAATCATTCGGAGTCAGTATTTCCTGAATGTTTCACTTTGCAGACTGGTCTTATAATTAGTAGAAGAATCGATAAAAAACCACTTGATTTTCCACTTCACCCTCCCTTTAATGTTCAAATTGTAATATTAATATTTGGCCTATTTTTTTTTGTTGTTGTTGTTGTTTATTTAGACTTTTCCCAAAATTCATGAAAATCTGATAACAGAAATATCAAATTCACTCGGATGCCTAACAACCGCTTCTAAAGACGGGACCATTTGCATTTTGCAACCAACTTTGAACCCCAAAGAAATCGTCAGACTTAGGCACGAATCCAATATGGAGATTACTGGGGTAGGCTTAACAAAACCCCATGTCACTACTAAGCCTAATTTCACCTACAATGTTACGAATTGATTACAATTTCATTCCAGTTTGAAAGATACCAAAATTATTTGATATCATCCTTTAAAACTGGTTGTGATTTAACCATATGGTCACCTAAAGACTGAAATGTAGAAAATAATTCGAGAATTATAACAAAAAGTAACAAAAATCCGGACCAAGGCTTAGCTTTTTAAAGAAGAACGGCAGCCATCTTGAAAACAAGTTGAGAGGATACAAATACCTCACCTCTCTTTTGTGATACATTACCAGCAGCAATTAACTAATGAATTTATAATATACCGGTATAGCTAATGTATTTTACAACAACACCTAACTAAACTAAAGTCAATTTAAAACAAATTTTTTTTTATTTTAATAATTTACTACTAGTCTTAATGGGTATTTCTAATTAATTAGCCTTATTCCTGATCAGCGCCACCTACCCATAGCGGCGACTTTGAGAACTACTGTAATATGCAAGCCAATCAGATGTCGCTAAAATCTGGTGACGTCACTGACGGGCACTCTCGGGGTCTTACCAAAAATGACGTCACCAGATTTTATCGACATCTGGTTGGTTTGCATATTACAGTAGTTCTCAAAGTCGCCGCTATGGGTAGGTGGCGCTGATCAGGAATAAGCTTAATTTGCGTTTATATTTTTTTAATCACTGGTGCTATATATTTTTTAACCAATGAAATAAAAAGCTTTGAAACAACTTTTTCCACGTTTCTATGATATTTATTTGACATTGAATAAACTCACAATATTACACAATTTGCTACACAGCTTTTTTTAACTTCAAATATATTTATGGGTGTAATATTTTTATAACCGTAAATTTACTTTTTTTACGGGGTTTGAAATATAGGGCGGGTTGAATTTATTCACGTTAAAATAGGTAATGCAAATAAGCGCGTCTGGTTAGGAGATCACAAAGGGGCTCGTATGCGACCAAATAACACAGGCGCTTTATTACAACCCTTTAACGTACGTTAAATTTCTCAATTTCTGTTCGGTCACAATAAATTGCAAAAAACAGAGCTTTTTTGCGTTGTTTTTTTTTTTTAAGTGGAGGGTCATTAATTTTTTTTCTTCAATAGTATACCTTCTTATATATATATATTTAACATCAACATGATTTTTTGTCACGAATAAATTTTTAAAGTCGTAAGATATAGATTTTTTATGACAACTAGTTAATAATAATAATAATAATAATTTTTTTTTTTAAGATTTTTTTATTCAAGTTTTTAACTTTTTTTTTGTTAAGTTTTTAATTATTTTTTTTTTTTTGCTTGAATACGTAACTACGCCGTGACAAAAACCTAATATGATTATTTATTAATATTTAATTCTTTTAAGACAACATTTAATGCTATTCAATCGAAAATTATTATTTTTTATCTTTGTCTGTGCTGGTGGTTAATATATGGGGGTGGTTAACATTTTTCATAAATACGGTAGCTTTTAATAGATTTTTAAAAATGCGGTGTTTACGTATTGTTTTATTTGTGGCCATAGTTCGTAATTAAAACTCTCATGGGTGTTTTTTTTTTTTTTTATAAAGTAGATAAGAGTTTATAACACGGCGCAAGTTGTCTTTTCGCGAAACGGATTTGCCTTTTGCGAATGAAAGCCGATTAATAGATAATCGTCATTTTCATGGTCTTGAATGTATCTCTAACGTAAGTGGCCCGAATTAAAAAAAAAAAGAATATAATATAAAAACCCTGTTATTGATAGCTTTTGTAATGTTTTTGTAAGAAATGCTTCAATCTGTCCGTATCCTTCCTATTTCTAACAAAGAACATAAAATATTACCTTTAGGTCTTCGATAGCCACAGACACGTTGATTCTTTTCAACGCAGCTTCTCGTTTTAGTTGTTCAACAACTTTTCTTTGTTGTTGGAGTTGCGACATCTTAAATTATTATAATTTAAATAAAAACTAAGCTCGAAAGGTGTGCAAATAAATCTTTACGGAAATGCGCGTTATAAAGTTATTTAGAATTGAAGGCGTTAATCACATTCACAATTCACAAATCACAATTGACCCTGTGTGACTAAACCATAAGCCTTAAATTATAGGTGATGAGGTAGCTAAGCCTAAAACATTTGTCTATATTTATTTGACAGGTTTATTTTAAAAGGAAAGAGGAAGACAAATTAAAACAACTAAAATAATTTATATGAAATCAAGTTTAAATCTAAAATCCGTAACTTAATAAAATTTTGTTATGGCCGCTGGGCGTACCGTAAGCCTTTGTCAAAATGTCCTATTCGTTAAGCCTAACTTTAAGTCCGGCTGTTTGTAGAATTACACGTTATTTAGAAGGGATTAAAAACGTTCAATACTTACATTTGTGGTGTTGGAGTGTGGATTTTTCAAAACTAAACTGATTAAAACTAAATAAAACAATAAAAACAAAAGAAAAACTAGCCTAAAACGTCGCCGTAGCTGGCAACTGCTTCCCCTCTCTCTGACTTCCGATAGCTTCTGAATCTGAAACAAATTGACGTCGGAGAGCAGCACCAATCAACAACAGGTCTGCCAGCTCCCGTACCGTACTTTTCCCGCGCGAAATTGGGATTTGTACCAAACACGTGTTAGAGGAATTTTTTTTTTAATAAATTTATTACTTTGCTTTTTAGCGAAGATAAAAAACAGAGATACAAACACTCAACAATAAATTTTACAGTTTCTCGAGCACAGGGTGACAATTAATTAAAAATTCGACCATCACAAGTACCTCCTACAAAGACAGATTTTGTTGTTGCTGGTTTGACTGGCTCCGAGTCCCCGCAAAAAGTGGACCTAATTCCCGTTTCAAGATTGGTTATAATGATCCTCTCCAAATACAGTTCCGGGAATCTAAAGGAATTAGATGGTCCTGTTGCCAAGGGGGCCCCATTGTTTTGTAGGTGGTGGCTAGTCCTAGCTACCGCCAACCACTGCATGTCCAGTCTCAAGAGTCGCCCTAAATTTGGACCAGAGATCAAAGACTGGTAGCTCTGTCCAGGACTGAACAAGGCTGGTCCATAAGTTGTAGTTTCCAAGTACCCAGTCTTTCCTTTAGAGCCTGTCAATCTCATGACAACGTTTCCGCTTTCATTTCCGTGACGTATTGCTTCCACGCTATCGGACATAAATATCTCGACATGGAAGTGATGTCCTGAAACATTGTTTTAAAACAATGGTAATAAAATCCCAAAGCACATAGATTTGCATACTTACGACAGAGTGGTTCCTCAAAATCGGTTTCCAAGTACATTCTAGTCGAGACAGTACCAATGGCGTTGACTCTCCACTCATCAGAGTGCATCCCAATGGGAGCGCAACTAGCTTGGTTATTTCCACAACCGTCTTTACAAAAACCGGAAGTGAAATTCCGAAAAGAGTCGCATTGATATCCGTAGAAGGAACAATCGGAATTTATGGACTCCAAGAAGATCTCGTAAGCGCGGACATGATTGCAGTTGATGTAAGTTCGACCTTCTATTAAACGAAAATACCACAGTATTATATATCTAATTTATAAATGCCTTTTAAGTAACTCACCATTTCCAATGGCTTCCCTTCTTCGCCGTCTCTTACCATATGACGAATCTCCGTCATAATTGTAGTAATCAAAGTCTACTGGCGCCGCTATAAGAACAATAACATGTCCATGGTCTTCTTATTAGATTTAGGCGTAAGACTATTTAAATTTACCATAGTTATGGAGGGGATTATGTATGGGTTGAGTAGCCATTATTCCTTCGTAACAACCCGGTTGAATTCGTCCCCCATTGGGATAGAAATCAAGATGTCCGCTCTCTTGGAATATTCCTTCACCGGGTGACCTGGTTGTTCCGATATCCGTATGGATGACATCAACGAACTGAGCGTCAGTTGGATCCAGACGCACTTCGGATGAAGTCCCCTCGAAGTAAGCCGCGGAAGGATCGAGTCCAGTAATTCTTCCAAGACCTCTAGCATTTTCACCGGCATAACCCGCTGCGTGGGCACCCAACCCGTGTCCAATTATATGCATGTCCGAAGCGGACATTCTGTACCTATCCTCAACGAACTTAATAAGGTCCGCGATGACCACGCCCACCATTCTAGCGTTAGCCACGGCTTGACTATAAGGAGGGCCAGCTCCTACTTGCCAATCAACAGCTATGACGTTGAAATTATCGGCAGTCAGAAGTTCTCTAGCCATCTCTTCAACCCAATACATTGTCCCGCTACCCTTATAGTCGTGAACTATGAACTTTATTGGTCTGGTAGCATCGAAACTGGATAATGCAAATGTCCCGTTGTCTCTTGACTTTAATACATGGAAGGTGTCCGGATTTCTCCGCGTCCATAGCAAGAACTTAATATGAAGTACTTCAGGATGTAAGGGGAATACGCTAACTGGTCTACTTGAAGCGAAAAAAGGTCCTCCTATGGACAAACATCCCCAGCGACCATAACAGCGTATCAATAAAGTCTCCGGATCTAGGTAAATAAAAAATTACTTTGAGTGACGGAAATTAGTCAAGAACTTGGTGGTTTTTGGACCACCAAAATTAGGACAGGGAAACTTGGCCTATTTCGCCAACGGAAAAATTTTCACGGCTTCCCGAATTGACAAATATCCCTTACCCGCAATGTCAAAATAGGTAATTACATTAACGCCTTTTGTTTGTCACGAAATCGGTAGGTAATTGTCAAAGTCAAAAACCTATTCTTTAATTGATTGACGTCGAAAGGAAGGAAGGAAGGAAGACTTTCTAATGAATGTGGTCACGCGAGACTGATCATTACCTTGGGGCGATACCGGGAACCACGAAAACATTCGTGGTTCGAGGTATCTACCATTAGATTCATTAGAAGAAAGGTGGGGGAAGAAGGGAAACTGTTTCTTTCTTTCCGTGACCCATGCATTAATAATTTTTCGTGTGGTGTCGTATCGTGATAAGGTCATAGAGGAGGTGAAGAATTTCATCATTTCGACACCAAAGGAGAGATAAAGAGAAAATTGTATATATTTCTTAAGCGAAAGTAATTAGCCTCCTTCTCTCGGAATTTAAGAAAGCTACCTACGTTATCTCTAATCTTTTATTTTACTTATTTTCATGAATAAACAATTTATTAAATTTTTGCGGTGATTCTTTCTTCTGATATAAGCAAAATTTATTCGTATTTACGTGAATACAATCATGATAAAACAAGGGAGATATATAACCATGAACTTATTCATATAATATTGACATGAATATTGTACCTATCTTTATTCTCAAAAATTTACTGAAAGCTACTAACTAGTCTTGAAAAAATTTTGAGAGAAAGAGAAAAATCAACGTTTGCTTAGATTACGGTAAGGGACTTTATATATCATCATAAGATTTGATGACGCTCTAAAGTTAAACTGACATTTTGAATAAACCCATTCAAAACTCGAAGATCAAAGTCAGAATCGTATCTCACTTATCATAAATTGATCTTTGTTCTTAGGACAACCGAAACGATTCGAAAATATATCAAAAAGACTTACCGTTTGTGTCCTGTCTCCTATTAACCCTGAAATCTCTGTCGACTTGTCCCTTAATTCCAACTACAAGTAAAAATAACGCGATCGCGCCGATACAAGTCCTCATGGTTAAGACACTGTACCAGAAGAAGGGTACAAGTAACACACCTGTTCCCGCGAACAGACCTTTATCTTTGAATGGTTCTACAAAGAATGGCACGTTACCCAACCCAACGTTACCCTAGACCTATAAGTAATAAACACTCGTAGTTCTGACACGAACGCGAAATAGCAAACAAACAAACAGCGAGTGTATTTGAACAGAGGTGAGGTTAGAATAGAATAGACCCTCCCCCGCTTTTGAATAAGATTAAGTTTTAAGAGAGAAAGTTCCACCCCAATTTTTTTCCCTTTTGAGTGCTTAGAACAATACCACGCCGGTGGGTTATTTCTTTTCAGTCCATTCTTTATGTTATTACTTACCATAGACGCCACGACGCATGCGCTAAGTGTTAAACCATGCATGGTCTCAAGGTTACCAACCGTTCTTACTCAATTTCACAATTATTATCTCTAATAATCATTAGGGTGAGCAAACTCCTTGTAATCTTCAAACAATGGATTACAAATATTTTTATACTTAAAAGGAAAGTCCGGTGACCGTTGGTCAAGTTAGTCTTGACAGTAGTTCAATGGACAATAAAAATAATAAATATACACGTGATACAACTAATTTTAGATGTTATTAATGATTTAATAAGGTTATTAAACAAACAAAAGTTGAAAAAATAAAAAAATCTTACAATTTAACTCGATTTGTAACGGATTCGCTTGGGTTGCGTTTCTTAAAAATAGCCTTAACGAAGTTTTGGCGGGAAAAAATGGCGCCGGATTAAATAACGAATTATATAAATAAAATGTTATCATGCCAATGTCTATGATATTTTTACGTCATCCGACTTGAAATTTAATGGTTCAATTAGGCTTAGGAAATTGTTAGAGACGGTTTATGGCTCATCGTCAGATTGAGGAGCTGTGGACCTAGTTCCTCCGGTTGCCGGTGTAGCCGATTCGACTTCCGGTTCCTGGGACTCATCGGGACAAATATCTCCTTCGGAATCCGCGAAGAGCACGCGTATTCTTTCAGGGGCTTGGGGCTCGTTTCGACCACAAAATTTGGTCCTAAACAGATTCGTTTTGTCGTGTTTGGTTCCAGTGCCTAAGTAAAAGGACTAAGTACTTACACGACTCCAGTTTCCAACGTTGTGACGCTGACCTCGTTGATATAAATTGCCGGTGGGTCAAAGATTCTCCAAGTCAATGGGTTGAAGAAATGACCAGCGTGAGATGTCCATTGTATGTCCAGTCTAAGAAGTCGTCCCAAGTCAATATCGCTGACTAAAAAGTTGGTTTCACCACCGGCTTCGAAGTGAATTACGCTGAAGAGTTGAACAACGATATATTGAAGTCTTAAGTACCTTCAACAAGTTCTTACTGTCTTTTGGCTTCAAATACTTGCGACTGTCTTCTGGATCCTGAAAAATGAACAAATAATCTACCCTTCTCTCCCGATCGCTTATTGGCTGAGGCTGTTTTGGCGTATTTAACATTGATGACGTAATGATATTCTGTAACAACGCTCAAAAATCACTTGTCCCATCCTATAGGGAATAAATTTCGTATTTTTCTTACGGCAAAATGGTTGGGCATTTCCCGTCTGTAGGAACATTTTAACGGACTCGGGTCCCGCGAAACTTTTCCAAGTATCGGCCCTGAAACCAGTCGGGGCGCATAACTTATTATCAGGTCCGCAACCCTGAGTGCAAAGACCCTCGGTAAAGTTTCTGTAACTGTCGCAAACGAAGCCATAGAAGGGACATTCCGTATTGATTGATGCGGTGAAGAGCTCGTACGCTCGGAGATGGTTACAACCGATGTATCGACGAATTCCTAATTAATTTTTATTAACCGGGATTAAGTTAAAAGCGAAATTAACTAGCCTGGTTCGCGCAAAAAACTGTCGTAATGTAAAGAAATCGCCTCATTATATTTTCGGGGAGCAAAAGGACTTAATGACGCGATTACGTCACCGTGACGGTTCCAATTATACTACAGGTCACGCGCATCACTTGACAGTAAGGCATACGAAGGTCGTCTGTCTTTATTATCTAAACTAAAACGTGCGTTAAAAGTTATAGGTTGGTCGAAACAACACCGAGTTGCGTCATAAGTTACAAACAAAAACTTGCGTAATCTTTCCCCAAGAGTTCTAGTACCATAATTGAATAATTTCAAAGACAAAGATTATACCTCAAAAACATTGTTTTGACGGAAAGCTACGCTTATAGGCCTAATTTTTCCCTTTCGCGAGACAGAGAGAGTCGTGGAATTAAGTATAATTACCATAAAGTGGGGGTTAACTTACCGTGAAAGATTCCTTCCTTTTCTATGGAGCCAATGACGCCATTATCGCAACCAGGTTGACGCACTCCGCCATTCGGATAGAAGTCAACATTCCCGCAATCTTGAATCATGCCTAAACCTATTTTTTGGTAGACGAATTACGCCTTTGCTAAGCCTATTATTAGATTCCTCAAGGTTACCAACCTCCTCGAAGCAAACTACCACCGTCAGTATGGATTACGTCGACGAAAGACGCGTCAGTCGGGTCCAATCTAACTTTAGGGTCAGTGTACTGAAAGTATGGTTCAGCTGGATCAAGTCCAGTAATTCTACCCAACCCTTCAATCTTTTCACCAGCGTAACCGGCTACATGCGCGCCTAAACTGTGCCCTATGATATGAATATTTTCAGCTTTGACGCTGTAATTGGACTAAGAATTGGGTTTAAATCAGTTACGCGTAAAAGTACACTGGCGCTAATTTTGAGGTCTAATTACTTGTAGGTAGTTGATGAAGTCTGCAAGTACAACCCCGACCATTCTAGCATTGGCAACCGCTTGAGTGTAAGGTGGTGCGGCGCCAAAAACCCAATCAACGCTAATTACATTGTAATTGTCCTTAGTTAACAATTCTTGTATCATGTCCTGAAAGTTTACGATTTGGACAAATTAAACCAGTATATTCCCAACTATTTCCACCCCGGGAACAAGTATATACTTTGATCCATTTCTGATTTCCATGTTCCAAGTACCCGTGAACTATAAAAGTGACTGGTTTAGAGGGGTCAAAGGGCGAAGAAGAAAAACTGGTCTCGTCGCTCCTTTTTAATTTCAGGAACTGTTCCGTATTTTTTCTGGTCATCAAAAGGAAATGGACTTTCAAAATGTCCGGGTGAAATGGGAAAAGGTTGACCGGTCTCAGGACAGAGAGAAAGGGGTCGCCAAAGGTCATACAACCCCATTTTCCATAACATCTTGTTGGTATTGGCGGTTCGCTACTGCTTTCAACAACTAATTGGAGATATTTTAGTTAATTCGTGGGGATAACCACCGAGTCTTTACAGAACTATTATCAGAAGAAGTGGTTAGATCCTCGGGTAAGGGTGTTTGACCTCAAAGATCTACCTTCCTTTGAAGTTTTGCCGGTAATAAATTAATTCCGTTTACCCATTCAGAAAAATTTACTAGATCTCCGACAATAAAACCAGTTACTAAATATACAACTTTTAAGCTTGAAACAAATCTGCACTAAAGACATCTTCAACCCCAAACCGGTATGCTTTTTTTCCGTCTTGAATGAAAGAATAATCTTGAACTTGAGATAAAAATTATCAACCTAACCTACGACGACCACAAAACGTATAAGGATATACCCTTAGCTTTTATTAACAGTAACAGGTAGACTTGAAACCAAAAAAAATATCGAGGAAAAACATTAGAAAAAAACTATCTATACCTCCTGGAGTGGCTTCCTCTTGGGCTTCCGCCTTCTTTCCACCATTACCATGATGCATTTCGGTTTCGGTATCATGTTTGACTTTGGTGGTAACAACGTCAACGGGTGGTGTATCCTGATCACCACCTACACTCCCTTCTATTTCCTTTGGGGATATTTCTATTTCCGGATTTTTATTACCACTCTCGGAAGTATCTTTCGCGTTTCCGATTTGCGCGATTAATAATATAATAGCTAATAACTTAATTAACTTTACCGTCATAGCGGTTGGGTTAAAAACGTATAATCTAGGGATGGAGGAGACACCACTGTGTTAGTGGCGACGATTTGGGTAATTATGAGCAGCCGTCGGCGATGGATACAAGTCCAAAAGTATTTTTCACCGAAATTTATAAATTACCGACTTCTAAAAGATACGCCCAAAGATCAGGGGTGTAAAAATGAAAACTACTTTTCTTCAGAGCTAGTCAGTTCCAAAGCCGAACTAGGCAACTTCTGATGAATTTTTAAGAAGGGAAAGAATTTTGGGGCTTTTTTTGTTTTCTTTTCTTTCTGTCTACAATATTACGCGATTGCTTAACGATAACTCTTTGAAAAAAAAGGGAGGGCGCGTTTACTTCCTCCGAATGGATGAAATTAAGTTTAATTTAAATGATTATTTTCTAAAATAAAAGCCCTAACACACAAACTATAGATGGTTGAGCGAGTTAGGTACTTGGGTTAAACTCACAGCGATATTTGGGGGTAAACTTATTTGGCCCGGTTACGCTATCTTGAACCTGAACAGGGGACGAACTAAAAACCAATCCAAACAAATATTTCTTAAGATAAAATTATTTTTCTGAACTCAAAGAGAGAGTGAATATGTTTTGTTCGTTAGTATATATGTAGACGGAAAAGTAGGTATTATATATCGATTAATTTCTAATAGTTTAGTGGACCAATCGCCTTCCTAATAAAACTACCCAGAATATTTTCGGATTTTTCCTTTAGGCGGGACTTTCCACGGTGCCAAAAACCAACCCCGATAAAACCCTACATTAAATTTATTCATTTTTTAATTATTTATTAACTATAGGTTTAAATAATTTTAAGTAACCTTGAGCAGCTGGTTTCTCCGACCACAATTTTCCATTTAGTAAACGAAATTACAAAAAATGAATAATTACGAAATTTCCCTTGAAAACGTGCGAAAAAATTGACAAACGATGACACGAAACTACCATTAAGTCAGGACCAAGAAATACTTTCACTACTTTTGGGCGTTTTACGCTTGCTAGTAGAGGTCATAATGTCATACGAAATGAATACCAACGCCTAAGATAGCCTATTATGATTTTAAGCTTATTGTCTATAACTTTTAACCCTGCCATCTTTCTAATTTAAATTAAATGCAAATTAAAGTCCCTATCTCTAAAATAACACCATTAATTATACAACAATAGATTAAAAATCTTCAGAAAAATAAGGTCTTTTATGCAAAAGTATTTGCGAAATTTCCAGCCCGCCTAGACTACGTGTTGAAAAGAATGTTCTTAGTGGAAAATAAACAAAAAGACTAAAGTTTCCTTGTTAAACTTGATTTGGGGTTTTATTACGTGAAATTGCTTTTGAAAAAATTGCAAGGTTGGATTATATTACGGTAATTATTTACATCGACCTTGAATCTACTACCGTGAAAATAGGCTTTGGTCGTAGCTTTTCGAGGTTTAAAAATCGCGGGGGAAAACACCCTAGCGGGAAAATTCTCAAGCTGGCGAAGCCACATTTTGGCGGGAAAATTCTCAAGCTGGCGAAGCCACATTTTGGCGGGAAAATTCTCAAGCTGGCGAACAGTCTGGGAAATAAGGATATTTTTTAAACTAGTCCTTGGGACCAGTGACCCCCTAGTCCCGAAATAATTAAGTGGTCTCCGGACTGGTCCCAGCCTTTGTTCTCCTATAAATTTGCAATTAATAAACTGGTCCTGAGAACCAGTAACCCCCACTTCTTGAATTAAAAAACTAGTCCAAGCAATTAATAAACTGGTTTTGGACCAGAGGAAGTGTGCTATTTCCCAGACTGCTGGCGAAGCCACATTTTGGCGGGAAAATTCTCAAGCTGGCGAAGCCACATTTTGGCGGGAAAATTCTCAAGCTGGCGAAGCCACATTTTGGCGCGAAAATATTACCCTAGTGGTTGGATTCTGGAAAATTTACTTATGTCCAGCACCATTTTGTTTTGGCGCGAAATAGAAAACGCGTGTAAGCCTCGGTTAAAAGTTTTAAAATTTAAAAAAACTCAAAACATTGTCTAGTTAGAAAAGTAATTAATTTTTATTCCCTAGATAAAACAGTGTCAGAGAAATAATTCCATTAGAAATTTTGTTTTTCCGCGATTATTTCATAGCGAAAAATTTCATAATATTATTAATGCATTATATAAAAAGTAAATAAAGTTTTCTCAAACAATTCGCTCCAATTTATGTTGAACTTCGCGAAACCTCAATATTAATTCCTGCACTCCCTCTGTTACGCTATCAGTTTGTAAATCAACTAAATATGAGGCTACCAAATCTAAACAATGGGACGCTATCCCTCTCCTAAAAATAAAAATGGGTGTGGGAAGAGAAAAGAAAGGAAAGGAAACAAAAAAAAAAGAACTTATCAGGTTTAAGAAAGTAAACACTTTGACCCCCAAAATTGATAAAATATAAGGCTAGAAGACAGCAACTCAATTACAACCCATTGAGTCTAAAATGCGAAAACCTAACCCTAACCATAAGTTTATAATCCATAAGTATGACCGTTGCCTACGTTAATCAAGGCCTGTGCGCGGTAGTTTCGAAGGGGGCGACTTTAAAGAAACGCGACTTCTTGTTTTCTCCCTATTTTAAAGGGGCTAACCGGCGCTGTTGGGGTGAAGTCCGCCCTTAGTTCAGGGGGAAAACACCCAGCTCTTTGGCCATAAGAAATGGCGGGAAAGCAATATGCTAACCAACAGTTTGACCCCCCCCCCCTTCACCCCAACAGATCCGGCCAGCCCCTTTAACGAGAGATTTCATTGATAGCTGGGGGCGAAAATGAGTATTTAAAATTCTAAGCGCGAGAAAATGAACATTTCAAATTATTTAAGTCCAGCTAATATCGCCTCAGGTGTGAGAATTTGGCAACTTAAATTGCCAAACGAAAAATAAAAATTGGCGCCGCGCACAGGCCTTGATCAACGTAGGCAACGGTATGACACTTAGTAATGCTGGGGACTTCGAAAGACGTGAACTACACTCGGTTTAGCCTTTGACAGCGCCTCACCAGGCCTCTCTTTACGAGAATCTATGACGTGCCACCTACGTACGTCACTCATTAACCAGTGACAATGAAACATATCTTACAAAATTATGCCTAACCTAAGCCTAACACACTATGAATACTATGGGGGGGGGGTCTGGTTGCCGTCTTATCCCCAAGTAAGATTATCGTGATCTCTTACCTTTCATTTTGAATGGTTATTTTAGGATTATCAGCAAAATGGACAATTAGTTGAGAGAGAGCAGCCAAAAGGTGATGAGGTTTACGAACACTTCTCCAACATGGGTCTCTCATCCGATGAAGTTTATGGTATTGCTCCAATAATTGCTTGAATGGCACTCCAACCGCAATTAGGGTTTGCGAAACAAAGTCCACATCAAATTGGGCAGTACACGAACGGAATTCCAGATGTTTAATTAAGAATGCTGAAAATATAAAAAATTTTGCAAGTCAATAAATATCCGACAAAAAGCACAAATTAAAAGTTTAAAACATTAAAAAAAAATGTTGTATTTTTAACATTAAAAATTAAATTAATTATTAATTACCAATTGGGAAGTATTTTTGTGACGTATAATAGATCCTTCCAAGACTGATGAGTTTATTTTTCAAGGCAATCATCCTCATTTCAGCTGGATTCCCAACTGTATTTTGTAGAAGAGTATCTACGATATTTTTCCATAAATTCTCGACTAATAATGGATCATAATGTTCGGCGCAATGAATTATGGCCAATTTTGCCTCGTGTAAATCAAATGGATCAGCGAATAACTCGTACAACTAATTTAAAACAAAAATTAATGCGTAAAACAAAAAAAGTTCATTAAGCAATATGAATACGTACTTGTGTTATGTCTAGCAATTCGGAATCGAGTCTCGTTAAAGCATTATTAATAGCGGGTGCCTGTTGCCTCTGTTTCAAAGTTTCCGCAATTTGCAATTGAATTCGAGTCGTTGGCAACTTGCATCTTCTCCTCTAATTCATGAAGAAATTCTCCCTCGGACGCCGAAGAAGTGATTCTCAACTCTGAACTTTTGACGCAAATTATGGCTCTAGATAAAAATTCCAAACGTTGCTCGAGGTTAACCTCTGAACTTTGTCTTTCGGCCAATTTTAAGAGAATTCTAGCAGCGGCAGAGAAGTTTCGGTTCTTTTCGTAGTATTTCCACATTAAATCTATGGCTCGAATATTATCAGGGTGACGTTCGATGTTTCTTTTCAAGTAAGATTCCAAATAAGGAGTTTTAATCTAAAACCCAAATAAAAAAATTCGTTAACTTGATTAATTTTAATGAATTCAATTAGCCTTATTCCTGATCAGCGCCACCTACCCATAGCGGCTACTTTGAGAACTACTGTAATCGACAAGCCAATCAGATGTCGCTAAAATCTGGTGACGTCATTTTTCGTAAGACCCCGAGAGTGCCCGTCAGTGACGTCACCAGATTTTAGCGACATCTGATTGGCTTGCCGATTACAGTAGTTCTCAATGTCGCCGCTATGGGTAGTTGGCGCTGATAAGGAATAAGGCTAATTAGTTTACCTCTAGAAGTCTTTCACTTAAATTCTTATCAATTAACCAATTATAAAGTGCAATATGAAAGAGTTCATCCTGAGATTGAATCGCTTGTTTGAAAACCATTTCCAACTATAAAAAAAAAAAAAAAAAAATTGCCAAATTAATTATTTTTAATTAATTTAATTATTCGTCCAACCGGTAAAATTAATCTCACATGACTTTTTCCTTCTTCAGGAGCTAACGTATCGGGAACGGGTGGTGGTAAAGGTCCAGGACTCTTCGGAATACTTGGGGATTGAGGATGTGAGGCGCTAAGGCTCATAAGATGTCCGAGTGTGTCCAAGATGGCTTTGTAACAATCCATCCTGCTAGCGTACGCCTGTAATCCTTGCCGATCTTCCTGAGGTTCGCCGTTACGATAAAAATGCATGGCTAATCCCTGAGGGTCTCTCTTTTCAGCCGCACCCAAACATAAGTTAACAACGCCTTCGTAATAGTGGACACTGTGAAATAAACGGCAAACTGCTGGAAGTTGAAGTTGCGGACTGATTTCTTGGCATAACTGAAAAAAATTAGATGAATATTAATACTTAGAAGCATTAATTAAATCAGAAGGGGATAATAGAAGAAGGATGACACTCTGTATCCTCTTAATGCTTTAGTTATGTAACGTCATTCTTCCCAGGCTCCCCCTTCTAGTTTGCTTTCTCGTTCATCAAACTACAAATGGGCATCGCACCGTAAGATGAATTCTATAGTTGTTTGGCACTAAATCCCCAGCAATCATCCCACAAACCTCGTCTTGACGTGGGACAAAAATGCACAAGGGCGTCTTGCCAAATATTTAAACGCTAATAGAGTAATGATGAGGGAACTATTTATCGCGCATGTGATTCGGTTTAGTAACCTTGCTCTAAATGTTCCGATGTTGGGAAGAGTGACGTTACACTTACCCCGCTTTGTGGTACACTTCTCTCGAAGAGAAGTATTATATACTTCTGATTAAATGAAGTATTTTTCTAATTACTTGTAAAGCTTCTTTAAGTATAGTTTCTTTCTCGCTTTTATTTTTGACTGATCTAACCATGACTATTTTCTCGTGCGCCTAAAGTAAAACGTTTATATAATAATATTAAAAAATTATTCAATACATATTAATTAATTAATTCATTTTAATTACTTTAGAGAAAACCGCATCTTCCGTTCTAAAAATAGACGGACAAACTTCCCTCAAACGTCCGCTAATTGCGTCTATAGTCGCATTATCATCAAGATAATGATGAATTACCGCTGTTACTAGCGCATTACAAATCTGAATGATGTAAAAACGATGTTATTTATAAACCTATTATAAACTAAGGGATAAAAGTACTCACATCAGCTCCGTTGACAATTAAATCCTTGAATGTGAAAGCTCTTAACTGGGATTGAACATCTTTGGCCAACGCGGCGGCAACAACGTGAAAAGAATGGTCGCAAAGAACTTTCCATAACCCCAAAACTTCAATTGTATGTTTGATTAAACTTTGCAAATTGCAAAGTGATAATTTTTCTTGCGTTTGAGCCTCAACTTGATTTCTACGTTGGATTTCAGAATGCATAATATCTTCCGATCTGATGTAACTACCGCTTAAATGTGGGCTCAATGGATCAGGTTTGCGACTGAAACAAATATAATGGTGGTCTGATTGATCGTTCGCTTAATTTCTTTGAAGTACTTACGCAGCTGTGGGGATGTTTAGAATATGTTGCGAATTAATTTCTATGAAATGTTTCAGGGCTTTTAATTTATCTAGAAATTCGCTAAGTTTCTCTGAACCAATTCTGCTGACAATCTAAGAACAATAAATTTCAAGATGTAAACTATATTAAGCCTAATTTTTAGGACTGTGCGAATAGTGAAATTTTCAATCGAATCGAATATCAAAACTAAGAAAATTTTCGAATCGAATACTCGAATTTTCGAGTATTTTTCGAATATTAAATTTTATCAAAATTCCGTTCGAATACTAATCGAGTTCGAATATTTCAATCGAATACTCGATCGAATACTAACCGAGTTCGAATATTTCAATCGAATATTTTGAATATTAAAAAAAAAATCAGGTTTTCAATCAAATAATAACAAAAACATATCATTAAATTAATAATTCATTAATTCTTAATTATTCCCATTCTCCCTACAGTCAGTTTAGTTTAATAATAAATTAATTTACCGCGCTTTCCAAGCTACAATTATAGTTAAAGGTTGCCTTTTCTATGTTACATGCCACCTAGCATGCAACCGAATACTCGAAATTTTTTTCGAATACTCGAAATTTTTTTTCGAATACTCGACGAATACTAGATGGCAAACTCGATCATTCGAATCGAATACTCGATTCGAAATTTTCGAGTATTATTCGATCTTTCGAATACTCGCACAGTCCTACTAATTTTATCTAAAAAGTTGTTTCTAAACTAATCCTATTTTGATGAAGTTAGGCCTAGTTTGGTCTAATTTGATAAAGTTAAGCCTAGTTTGGTCTAATTTGATAAAGTTAAGCCTAGTTTGGTCTAATTTGATAAAGTTAAGCCTAGTTTGGTCTAATTTGATAAAGTTAAGCCTAGTTTGGTCTAATTTGACAAAGTTAAGCCTAGTTTGGTCTAATTAGATGAAGTTAACTTAGGTAAGATTAGTTTGGTCTAATTAGATGAAGTTAAGACTAGTTTGGTCTATTTTGATAAGCTAAGCCTATTTGGTCTATTTTGATGAAGTTAAGACTAGTTTGGTCTATTTTGATAAGCTAAGTTTATTTGGTCTATTTTGATGAAGTTAAGACTAGTTTGGTCTATTTTGATAAGCTAAGCCTATTTGGTCTATTTTGATGAAGTTAAGACTAGTTTGGTCTATTTTGATAAGCTAAGTTTATTTGGTCTATTTTGATGAAGTTAAGACTAGTTTGGTCTATTTTGATAAGCTAAGCCTATTTGGTCTATTTTGATGAAGTTAAGACTAGTTTGGTCTATTTTGATGAAGTTAAGACTAGTTTGGTCTATTTTGATAAGCTAAGTTTATTTGGTCTCTTTTGATGAAGTTAAGCCTAGTTTGGTCTAAAATTAGATGAAGTTAAGTCTAGCTTGGTCTATTTTTGAAGTTAAGCCTAGTTTGGTCTAAAATTAGATGAAGTTAAGTCTAGCTTGGTCTATTTTTGAAGTTAAGCCTAGTTTGATCTATTTTGAAGTTAAGCCTAGTTTGGTCTAAAATTAGATGAAGTTAAGTCTAGCTTCGTCTATTTTTGAAGTTAAGCCTAGTTTGGTCTATTTTTGAAGTTAAGCCTAGTTTGGTCTATTTTTGAAGTTAAGCCTAATCTATCAAAATTGAGTGAAATATAAAGATTACCAAATCAGGTTGACTGTTGGGAGGCAGTGCACTTGGATCATAAACCAACCGGGAATTCCAAATAGCTCTCATAATTCTTCCAAAATAGAGATAAAGTCCATTATGTTTGGGTGAGAAATACCCATCACTAACTGGTCCTCCATGCTGCATCAAATGTTGCTGTTGTTGTTGGGCTTGAATCTGATATTGGGTAGATTGCAGATGTTGCGTGGGATCTTGTTGCTGTTGCCCGGGACTTCCCCAATTTAAGGTCTTGTAAGCCGTAGTATTCATGGATGATTGAATAGGAGAGGACGCTTGTAAGGGTGAACCCAAAGCGGTAGAATGACCCACTGGTAACGGAGTCGACCCCCAACCAGATTGTTGGAGAACTCCCGAGGAATGAGGCGTCGCTTGCCCAAAAATTGATGTTGATTGTCCTTCACCTCCATACATGAAGAACGCCAATGTGGCCCAATCTACCACCCTTTTATCTTGCAATTGACGCGAACACGCCAATATTAAAGAAACGGCGCATGCCTGACTTTCTCTCAACAACGAGAAGAAAGATTTAACAGCTTCGCAATCGGGGCCTTGATGGTCAATTAATAATTGACGTAACTGTTCCCAAGGTTGAAGTTTTGTTACAATATGACTTCCCTGCAATAATACGTCATTAAAAAAATTAAAATACAATTATTATTAAATTTACAAGAAAAATTAATTATATTACTTGGGGAGAGATTAGGACAAATTTTTGAGGTGGTTCACTATGTTGGGTGACCAAAACGGGTGGTTCAATTGGTCCAACATCAGCGGCAATTGGGTGGGGGCTTCTCAATTTAGAGTAAGGCGGAATTTCTCTCAAGGCCCACGCCTTTCCAGATAACGATACAACAGTCTGTAAATAGAGCAGAAATTTGACCAACTGAAAAAAATAGTAAAAGTCTAAAGTCAAACTTTAAACCTACGTGAAGTTCAATTAATCGTGGTTGAGTCGGAAACGTATCATTACTCAAAACCCATAGGAGATCATTATCGCCATTTGACGAGACTAACAAAGCGGTTCCTATATTTTTCATGAAACAAAATTATTCTATGAAGAATTATCTAATTTTAATCTTGGATGATTAGATTATAGTTACCTCTCTTGTAATGAGCATGATGTACTTGATTAGGTTGTAACGGTGATCCTCCAACAGAATGACCAGGAGGAAATCGAACGTGAACGATTTAAGAGCATAGGGACGA